>SKCR01039327.1:0-149936 GCA_019454045.1 Zanthoxylum bungeanum | reverse complement strand
CTATTAGGGACAAGATCTCCATACCCGACTGTGGTCATAGTCACGATGCAGAAATAGACAGAATCTAGAATTCCATTGGTTTTCTTTCCTTTAATTTGGTTCTTGACAGCGTAGAAACATGAGGTGCCCACGCCAAGGTAGACAGCCAGGGATACAGCCACCTTTATAAAATTTCGGTGTGGTTTTCCAAAAATGGATTCAGAAGGAGTTGAATCTTTGTTATTTATGTCTGGAGCTGCAACGGGAGCACTTCTACATCGACGGAGTCTTCTTCTCTTGGGAGCGTCTTTGTTGTTTGTTTGGGGTGTTGAATCAACTAATCCTGAGAACGATGTCTGATTTGCACCATTGCAGGCCATTAGAGGATAATCAAAGCCAACAACTATTCAGACCTGCAAAACATTTACCATACTAAATTATAAACTAATTACATTGATAGATTGTTTGGACACAAATTATAATAAATTACACTCGGCAATTAAATATATCAGATAGACAACATATTTTAGAACTATAATTATATAAAAATTAACGGCCAAAATGTATTTGAGTTCATCTATCATAGCAAAAATTAAACTGAATATCACAAAAAGAGACAGAAAGAAAACATGAACATGGAGGCTTATTAGAGAAAGAAAAAGGACTCGATATAAGCCCTCAAAACATGTCTAAGTTACCCGTTTCAAATCATCTTTGCCAAATGAAAGAATAATCACATTATGATATGTCGTGATATAAACAATCACGATAGAGGAGAAATGAGAGGAAAAGTCTTCTTTATTACTCAACAAAAGAATTACAAAGCTTATTTCAAAGCTTTACAAAAAACCTCTCAAACACTTTTTACTCTCTATTTTAGCTCACTCTGATTTTGGGATGATTTACAAATGGGATTGGGGATCCTTTTTATATGGCCAAAACGTGTGCTACAGTGCCACACGTTTTGGCAGTTGGAAAAACGCATTACGCGTTTTGCCAACTTCGTGAGAGCTAGCCAATTTGGCCATTCATGCATTTGCATGCATGCTGAGTCAACAAATCTCCCCATCGGTGAAGATTTGTCCTAAAATCTGAGCCGACCATCAATCACCCAAACCGGATCCTCAAAAGGATCCACTTCTGGCTACATCTGTATGACTGCCTACGTAGTTCTCTGTATCTCCCTACTTTGACTATATGGAGAGTTTTGTCATCCTGGCTATGGCACGACAGATTTCAAGCTTCTCATTCGGTAAAACTTTTGTGAACATATCGGCCCATTATCATGAGTGTGAATCTTTCTGAGTTCTAACAACTTTGAACTCAAGACGTCTCGTATCCAGCACATCGATATGTTTTGACCTCGAGTGAAAAGTAGAATTTTTACCAAGGTAGATAGCACTCTGGCTATCACAGTACAAAATGTACTTGTCTTGCTTGAAACCCAATTCCTGGATAAATTTCTTCATCCACAGTAATTCCTTGCAAGCTTCTGTTATTGCAATGAATTCAGCCTCTGTTGTAGAGAGTGCAACACATCTCTGCAACCTTGACTACCATGTCATAGCTCCCCCTGAGAGAGTAATTAGATACCCTGAAGTAGACTTATGGGTATCCACATCATCTACCATATCTAAATCGGTGTAGTCCATTAACACTGGCTTGTTGCTTCCAAAACATAGTCTCCTTTTGGATGTGTCTCGAAGATACCGCATTATCCATTTGATAGCATTCCAGTGTTCTTTTCCTGGAACTGACATAAACCGGCTGACCAATCCAACTGCATGTGTTAGGTCTGGCCTTCTGCACACCATGACATACATGAGACTTCCCACTGCTGAGGTGTATGGAACTTGTTTCATTTCCTCATTCTCTGTCTCAGTAGAAGGACTCTGCTTCGTACTCAATCTAAAGTGGGTAGCAGGAGGAGTGTTAACCGCTTTAGCCTTGTCCATCTGAAATCGCTGAAGTACCATTTCGATGTACTCCTCCTGTGACAAATATAATTTCTTGGTTTTTCGATCACGACCGATCCTGATGTCAAGAATTTGTTTTGTTGGCCCCAAGTCTTTCATCTCAAAAAACTTACTCAATTGCTGCTTCAAATCATCAATCCTCGATTGATTCCGGCCAACTATCAACATATCATCTACATACAACAGTAAGATGATAAAGTCATCGTCAGAAAATTTCTGAACGAAAACAAAATGATCTGAAGTAGTCTTCTTGTATCCTTGCTCCCCCATAACTGACTCAAACTTCACATACCACTGTCTCGGTGCCTGTTTCAAACCATAAAGACTTTTCCTAAGTCTGCACACATGGTCCTCTTTTCCTTTGACTCTGAAGCCTTCTGGCTGCTCCATATAAATTTCTTCTTCCAGATCCCCAGAAGAAATGCGGTCTTGACATCCATCTGCTCAATCTCCAAGTCAAGGCTTGCTGCTAAGCTGAGTACCACTCTGATGGATGACATCTTCACAACTGGAGAGAAGATTTCATCAAAATCAATGCATTTTCTCTGATTGAATCCCTTGACAACTAGTCTGGCTTTGTACCGGGGTTGTAAGTGTGTTTTTGTTGCTTCACCATGTAAACCCATTTATTCTTCAAAGCCCGTTTGCCTTTTGGCAATTTCATCAACTCGAAAGTGTGATTGTCATGCAAAGATTTCATCTCATCTTGCATGGCTTCCTCCCACTCTTTCTTATTCTCTGTTTCCACAGCCTCCTTATAGCTCTTGGGTTCTCCCCGTCAGTAAGCAGCACATACTCATATGCAGAGTATTTCGTTGAAGGTCGCATTTCTTTGTCAGACCTTCTCTATGGAACCGTTGGTGTAGCTTCTGGTACTGGTGGTTGATCATGATCATCATCTCTGGGAGCTTCAACACCTGTACCCTCATGATTGGGAACCTCATCTTCAACATGTACTGGCACCGGTGTATGAGGTTCTGGATTAACATCAACATTTATGTATTGCTGGGGCATTGTCTTTAGTTCTTTCCTGATATCTTCTATAGTCTGATCTTCAACGAAGACAACATCTCGGCTTCTGAGAATCTTCTTCTCTACGGGATCATACAGTTTGTAGCCAAAATCATTCAGACCATAGCCAATAAAGACTCACTGTCGCGTCTTTGCATCAAGTTTGGATCTCTCATCCTTTGGGATGTGTACAAATGCTTTGCACCCAAAGACATGTAAGTGATCATATGACACTTCATTTCTTGTCCAGACTTGATTAGGAACATTACCTCTTAGTGCGACTGTTGGGGACATGTTCAAAATATGTACTGTTGTGCTGAGTGCCTCCCCCCAAAATGTCTTCGGTAGCTTGGCTTGTGAGAGCAAGCTTCTGACCCTTTCGCACAAGGTTCTGTTCATCCTCTCAGCTAGGCCATTCAACTGAGGTGTCTTGGGAGGTGTCGTTTGATGTCGGATTCCTTGCATCTTGCAGTACTGATCAAACGGACCTCTGTACTCTCCACCATTGTCTGTCATGATGCATTTTAGTTTCTTGTCGGTTTCTCTCTCTATCAGGGCATGAACTCCTTGAGCACTCTCAACACTTGATCTTTCGTCTTCAATGTGTATACCAATATCTTCCTTGAATGATCATCTATAAATGTCACAAAATAAAGTGACCCACCAAGTGTTCTTGTCAGTATCGGACCACATATATATGAATGTATGAGATCAAGTACCTCCGGTTTTCGTTGAGACGGGGAGCTCTGGAATGACATCTTGTTCTGCTTTCCAGCCATGCAGTGTTCACACTTCTGTAAGTGTGCGTTCTTCAATCCGGGAAGAACATTTCGTCAGTGCAGTATTTCCATCCCCGTTTGACTCATATGACCGAGCTTTTTATGCCATAGCTCGGCTGCCTCATCATTGTTGACTGTATTTATGCTACCATTGGAAAGTTTAGCGTGCATCAAATACAGTGTTGAATCTTTCTTACCTCGTGCCATCACCATTGATCCTTTAGTGAGCTTCCATGTGCCGTCACTAAAGGTGCTGCAGAAGCCTTCATCATCCAGCTTGCCTGTTGAGATCAGGTTTAACCGGATATCTGGGATGTGCTTGACTCCCTTCAACACTAGCCTTGTTCCGTAGGCAACTGTCTCCAATACCGACGGCTTTGGACTGACCGTCATTTCTCATCCTTACAGCATCGTAGTCACCTGGTGTGTAAGATAAAAAGAAGTCTTAACGAGATGTGGCGTGTATGGAGGCACCACTATCTATCACCCAACTAGTCTTGTGGCTGGCAAGATTCACAATATTTTTCTCGTAGATAATGAGGAATTCTTTGGAGGTTTTGTCAGTGGTGACAGTAGCAACTCTTTATTGGTTTGAGTCATTATCCCTTCTGTTGTTGTCTCTGGACTACTCGTTCTTCAATTTGTAGCAATCCATTTTCATATGACCTTTCTTTTTACAATGGAAGCATTCTATATCTCTTGTTCTTGATTTACCCCGGTACTTGTCTGATCTACCTGGGCCTCGGCTTTTACTCCTCCTCTTTCTGTTAGTCCTCTCAGTCACTAAAGCTTCTGAGGTTGAGGCTGATGTCGACCCTTGCATTCTCGTCCTCTTTTCTTCCTCGAAGATTCTGGTTTTTGCCATCTCCAGTGTGACTTTCCCTTTTGAGGCTGAATTTATCACCGTGGATCTAAATATTTCCCAAGATTCTGGTAACGTATTTAGGAGTATTAAGCCATTTACCTCATCACCGAAGTCTATGCCCAATCCAGATAATTCTTTCATGGTGCCGAGGAAATCATTGATATGGTCCGCCATAGCTGTACCTTCATCGTATTTCAACCCCATCATCTTCTTGATGCAGTACAGCTTGTTGTTGCTAGTATTTGCTCGAAAAAGCTCCTCCAGCTTTCTCCATAAGACACGTGTATTAGTATCTTCACTAACATGGTTCACTATATTATCGTCGATCCACTGACGAATAGTACTGCATGTCTTCTGGTGAATATTATTCCACTTTTCATCGGACATTGCTTCTGGTTTCTACTCTAGAAAGACCGATCCATCATAGTCCTTCACATATAGAAGATCTTTCATCATTCCTCTCCATGTGAAATAATTAGTGCTTGTTAACAAAATCATTTTTCCATTGCCCCCGTCCATCATAAAAATTCAAAGCATAATTTCAAAAAACGGAGCTCACCATTGCGTCCGGAATGGTCGAAAATGGTGAAAATGATACTTCGTTCGTCAAAATCCGACACAGGGACCAAAATACAAATTTTCAGAAGTTACAGGGGTCAAAGTGTAATTTCTGAAAGTTCAGAGGCCAAAATGTAATTTCTAGAAAGTATAGGGACCTTTCTGAAATTTACCAAATTTTTGCTGACGTGGCGGCTGGCCGGTCTGCTGACTGTGCGTGACGGCTGACATGGCGATGACTGGACGATGACGTGTCAGCTGACTCAGCGTCTTCAAGATTCAACGGCGCGTGGCGCGAGTGGAGCGTCTTAGCTCCTGAAACCACTTGTTGTGATACAAACAATCACAATAGAGGAGAAAACAAAAGAATTACAAAGCTTTACGAAAAAACCTCTCAAACACTCTTTACTCTCTATTTTAGCTCACTCTGATTTTGGGATGATTTACAAATGGGATTGAGGCTCCTTTTTATAGGGCCAAAACGTGTGTTATAGTAACAAATGTTTTGGCAGTTGGGTGAGAGTTGGCCAATTTGGCCATTGATGCATTTGCATGCATGCATGGTGAGTCTACATGATATGATGGGATTGAGACATCCCACATTGCTTAGGAATGATATTGAAATTTGGAGTGATCACCTTAAACTTTTGAGAGGTCAGCAATTCGAAGTCGGGTAATCTCATTCTTGACTGTCAAAAAGTTGGACATGACCTTTTTAACTTTTCTTCTTTTTTAATTTTTATTTTTAATTTAAATTTAAGGAAAAATCAAGGAAAATAACTGATCTGGGTCAAAATACAAATGAACCAAGAATGATTACATCCTATGGAAAATTCAACAGAGATGACTAACTTAGTAACTTACATACAGAGCAAGGACATTAATTATCCATCTATAAGCAATAAACAAAAGCACAATCTAAGAGACTTAAGTTAAACCAAATGCATTCCAAATGAAAGAAACAACAGATAATCATAAAAAATAAAAATAAAGAAATGGGTTGTGAGACTTACCAGGTGAAGAAAAAAATGAAGCAGCTTTATAAATCCAATTCCAAAGAAATGAATTTGGCTAGAAACTTAACTGAAGATTCCTGGAACATTTAATCAAAACTTTGATCCCTTGTGCAATCACGTGTTTGCTTTCACTTACTCCACAGAAGAATGAAGATAGTAACAGTATCTGGGAAATGAAAAGGACAGTGATATTTGTGTTTTGGTTTGAAAATATAGACTGATTAGCTTTTGCTTTTTTGTCTGTTTCCATCAAGTGACTCTTTGCTTATGAATAAGTTCGTTAGCTGTAAGCTGTTTAGTGATCAGAAATGTTGGTTTCGTTATGTGGTCATCATGAACACCATAAATAATCACAAAAGAAAAAAAAAATTTATTTTTACTTTTTCTAAGTTATAACTTATAAATTACTATTTCAATATTTTTCAAAATATATATATATATTATTAACTATAACGCGGTGAGTAGTTCAATGGTCTCAAACCTTCTAAGGCAAACTTGAAAATAAGAGTTTGAATCTCTACAAAGACTTATTGGTGTGAATTTAATAAAATAAATTTAAACGATATAGTTTTGTTATAATAATAATTTTAAATTTTAATAAAATCTTACATTAATTAATAATAAATATATTTTATGTTAATATATCTTGATAAATACATATATATTGTAACTTTTTGTCATTATAAGTTGTTTTCTGTCATAAATTCTATCATTATATATTGATAATTAATTATCCGTCATAATTTTTATAATTATATCTTAATATATAATTATCTATCATATTTTCTATAATTATATCTTGATATATAATTATTTGTCACATGTCTATCATTATCTTTTGATAAATATGATATATATCTCACATTTGTCATATTGTAATGACAAACACGAATTATGCATAAAATTGATGTTAAGATATATAACCTCTTTTTTTATTAGTGATATTTTTTTAATATTTTATTGTTATATACAATAAAAAAACCTATTGGATAAATTTAAAAGATGCACTTATAGTACAACCCATATACTAATATATCCACTTTTTTATAAGATAGTGAGACTTTTTGAGTTTATGGAGGGGTTTTAATTATATTTTATGTTACATGTTTTTGAATTTGTTTGCTAAGTCTTGCTTGGTAGTTAGTATATGGGTAAGAATATCCCCATCTGTTGGAACATTTTTATTTACCTACCTAATCTAACCTAACTCAATCTATACTTTAGCAGCTTAAGCGGTGATTAATCGTATATTAATCATAAGTGGCTATCAGCACGATTAGATTTGGCCAAAAATCGTCGATTGAGATTTCCATAGAAAATTGATGAATTTTAGCCTATTTGTCGCCGATTAATCATCGATTTCTGATTTTTGATTTTTGGTTGATTTGCAGAAAGACTCATCTTCTTATTCTTTTCCTCATTTTTTTATCTCTCTCAACCTTATGATTGTTTAACCATTTCTTATTTAATTTTTATGATAAATGAAAATTGATTTTTGGAGAATATTGAAAAATGAATTTTAATTTTTTTCAGTCATACGAAACGTCACTTTTATCATTTCCGATTAATTTCTGATTAATGTCATTTTTATGATTGTTTCGATGTTGGGAAACACTCCAAACTTTAAGAATGATACTCAATTAAGTTGTTCGCTAATAAAATCAACTTGAAAATATATATATATATAATATATATATATATATATATATATTATATATATATATATATATATATATATATATATTCTTTTGTTTAAAAATTTAAATAAACTTTTATTCATTTATCCAGAAACAATAATAATTTTTTTAAGTGTTTCTGAGTAATTATCATCATATTTGTTTTTCGGAGGATCCAGAGAGTCCATTGTAGCTCAATAGTTATCAAGAAATAATTCAATTTGTGAGGTCAAACCAATCAATCAATTTTTGTCAGGATTTTGAGATGCAGAGTGGACCCTTGCTCTATTCAATTAAATGATGCCAATTTTAAGTGAATGCGACTACTCCACGTAGCACTAGACCCGGTCAATTTAATTCAGATTTGAAATTAAATCGGAACCAAATTAATTTGAACCGGATAATTTTGATTTCAACCGGTTCTGATTTCAAAATCGAAATCGGAACCAAATTTTTATCAATGTCTTAACCGGAACCGGATTTGATATCTTTTCAATTAAGTGATGCCAATTTTAAATGAATGCCACTACTACACAGCAAATCATGTATGAGATTACCTCAGGGTTACTAATGGCCTTTAATTCTTGACCATTGTTTGGCTGTCACCTGCCAACTAAACAATGGCCAAAATAATAAAAAAAAAATTAAAATATAAAAAATAAATATTAAATTGCAAGTCTAATAATTGAAATTGCATGTTAATTATTGAAAGTTTCATGTTAGTAAATATTTTATATTTATCGGTATTAATTACATATTCAATGGTCAAAGTATGTTCAATGATCTTAATTTCATGTTCGATTTATAAAACATTAAAAAGTTGCATATAATGCTCAATAATTGTATGTCAATGGTTAAAGTAGCTTGTTAATAGTTGAAAAATTCATGTTAGCAAAGATTTCATATTTATTATTATTAGTTATATGTTTAATGATTAAAGTTGTATGTTAAATAATTAGAAGTTTCATTTTTAGAAGATTTCATATTTTATTAGTTGTGGTAATTGCATGTCAATAATAAAAATTACATGTTAATAATTAGAAGTAAAATTATACGCGAAGTAAAAATAAAATTATTTAAAATTTTCGGATAATTTTATATAAAAGTAAATTTTTAGACAGAAAAATAATAATATTTAAGCCATTCAGTGTTAATTGACTCAATTTCGTTATTTTTATAGTACTAATCTACACCTAGCCACGATTCAGGTTCAGAATTGAAATTGAACTGGAACCGAACCGATAGGAACCGGTCAATTTCGGTTCCAATCGGTCGGAACCGGAACCGGAACCAGATTTGTTCGGTTCGGTTAGGGTTCTACCCTATCCGAACTGAATAGAATCGGAAGGTTTCAACCGGTTCAACTATTCCAATCGGAACCTTAAGGTTCCGTTGGGCCAGGCAGCAGGGAGCAACGGCTCCTTGCTGCCTTAATTTATTTTTATTTTTTTGTAAAATTTAATTTCTAAATTAACCCTAATAACATTAATAAAACGGCTAGTTTTATGGACCATTTAGGTATTATAAAAATAATCCAAAATTTATAAATATGGGTCATTCTTCATTTTTTCAGCACACCAATTCTCAATTCTCTCAAATTCTTCAATTATCTCATTCTCAATTCTCTCATCTTCAATTTCTTCTATTGATTTAATTTCTTCAATATTAATAAAAAAATGGCAAGCTCATATGAG
This sequence comes from Zanthoxylum bungeanum, assembly GCA_019454045.1. Taxonomy (NCBI): domain Eukaryota; kingdom Viridiplantae; phylum Streptophyta; class Magnoliopsida; order Sapindales; family Rutaceae; genus Zanthoxylum; species Zanthoxylum bungeanum. The sequence continues at coordinate 140,382 of SKCR01039327.1, read as the reverse complement.
AACATCATGTCTAATGTGCCAACCCAAGAGGGGGGCCAAAGTATCGGTACACGGAGAAGAGAACTTAACTCTCGATCTTCCAATATTTTCAAAATTCATTTTCAATTAGTCGAGACTGAAAATGAAGGTACAAGAGCAATATGACACATCTTTCTTCAAATTTACTTGTATGACACATCTTTCTTTAAATTTTGGAGAAAAAATTACCTAATTATGTTCGAAATATTTTAAATCTTGCTGCTTGTAAAATGTATAGAAATACAACAAAACAACAAAATTTTAAATTATACAAAGATGGTAAAATTATTTAAATGAAATATTTAAAGATATTAAAGATCATCTTTCTATTTGCTATGAATTAAGCATGGCAAAAACGCCTGGGCCCGGTCTAGCCCAGTCCGGGCTTAAAAAATAATATATATATATATAATTTTTTATTATTAAAAAATAGGGTCGGATAAAGCCTGACCCGAGCTCGAGCCCGAGAAGGGCCAGGTCGACCCGATTTGTGCTCGGGCTTCAAAATTAATTACCGAGCTTAGCATAGCCCAAGCCCGAGCCAACCCATTGCCACTGTTATCTGATATTTGGAGTGACCATTGACAAACACATTTATACATGGGTGTGACTTGTCATTGGATTGATGCATTATGGAACATACAAAATCAACTTATTGCATTTAGAGTTTTTGATGAGCATCATACTGCACAAAATATTTATAAAATGATTAACGTAATTTTTGATGATTATGGTTTATTAGGTAAAATTTTAATAACTGGTTTTGACAATGAATCTGCAAATACTGCATCAATTAGAGATTTAAAAGAAATGTGCCAACAAAATTTAGGGGGTCTATTTTTTCATGTTCGTTACAAATGTCATGTCCTTAATTTATGTGTTCAAGATGGTCTAAATTTTTTAGAACATCACATTAATCCTATTAAGATTGCACTTAATTGTATTTGGTCATATTCTAATGTTAGGAGAGAATGAACCAAGTTTTGTAAATTAAATGGTGTTAAATCGGTAAAATTTTATGAGATGTTCCAACTTATTGGAATTCAAATTATTTTCTTTTAACTCAAGCTTTTCAATACAAAGATGTATTATGTAGTTTTTTTTCCCAACATGTCAACATATAATAATTTTGCTTTGTCAATGAGATATTTGTGAAAAAAATAGAACTTTTAAAAGTTTAAATGATGCTACAAATATTTTTAGTGGAGTTTATTATCCTACAATAAATTTATTTCTTATGGAATGTCTGAATATTGTTGGTACTCTATATGATCATGCTGAAACTTCAAATATTAATGATATTGTTTTAATTAAAGTTATTGTTGTCATGAAGAGAAAATGATTGACTTATTTAAAAGACATTTCATTGCTTTATCTTATTATCATAATTTTTTATCCTAAATTTAAATTAGAAAATTTGAATAGTGGTTTACAAACTTACTATGCATTTTTAGGAATAGATGATGAAATTAGTATTAGAAAAATAATAGATGGAATAAAAATTGATTTAATCGATTTATTTAATGATTACGTTAGTAGATATAACTTGCAATCATCAGGATAATTTAGTAGTGAACCTGTAACACATTCAAGACTTAGCGTAGATTACTACAATGAAATAAAAAACAGAGGGATAGCACGACTAACAACCCGGAATTAGATAATTATTTATTTACCAGTTTCAAGTTTCCTCCTGAAAGTCTAGTAAGTAAAAATTTTCAAGTATTTGACTGGTGGAACCGACATCAAAATGTCTATCATATTTTATCAATTATTGCTACATAGATGCTGGCAGCATATGTTTCCAACGTTGTGGTTGAACAAGTCTTCAGCTTATGAGGTAATATTTTAAAAGTGAGACGGTCTTCATTACATCCAAGCAGTTTAGAAGCAACAACATGTGTGGATGATTAGACCCGAGCTGATATGAGGCAACAAGAAGATGTCCCCGTGACTTTGAAGACTAGTTCGACAATGCATCTACAAGTGCAAGCGGAATGAGATCTGAAAGATCAACAACATGCACAAATAATGATGATGAATAAATAATTATAATGTGGAACTATCTAAAAAATATAATGGAATTACGTGATCTTTGATTCATCTCACTCATAGAGGATATATAGGCAACATAAGTTCTTAAAAATTTAAGTTCATACTCTTTTATTTTATTTTTACTTTAAGTTTTTAATTTAATGTAATATAAATTCAAAATAATTATTTCAAATAAATTTGAAATCCCATTTTTTTTTAAAAAAATTAAATTTAAAATTTAAAATAATTAAAAAAAACCCGGAACCGAATTGGTGGCCATATCTATACTAATCTAGCCCATTTAAACCAATGGTCGTGTAGCCTAATGGTAACCCATGTCTCTCACCTGGTGAGAGACATGGGTTTGAGTCCTTATAAAAGGAGTAGGGACTCAAATCTTATTCCATGAGCTAAGGAGGGTTTGGAAGAAGATTTTCTCATGTATGAGAGTAGATTTCCGAGCTGTGTCTCGATAAATAGAGAATAAAAAATTTTGAGCCGCGTCTCGATAGATTTCTGGATAGTGCTAAATATGTATATTTAAAATCTCGATATACAGCATCTAATAATATATATAGATTATAATAATTCAAAAAAAATATAGCCCATTAAAAAAAAACTCTCTAGCAAGTAGCAAATAACTCTCTCTCCCACCACAGAACCAAACCTTAACATTTTGTTTAGCCCCTGCCGCCACCTACTATTTTGAATGGCGGCAGGGAAGCCTCTTAGCTTCATCTTCTCTATCATTAGTCTTTTCTTTTCTCATATTTATTGTTTATTTTGGGTGGTTTTTTGTTTCTCAAATCTGTTGATCCGTGAATCTATTTTTTTATAGTGATTTATCTCTAATATTTGTGTTGATTTTATATTTCATGTTTTATGCATGAATAATAATCTTTTTGTCAGCATATAAAAGATTAGTGCAGGCTGCATGAGTAAATATGATGGTGAAAACGGGAGCTTCACGGTGTTTCCTGAGATTCTAACAGTCTCATAAAACTATTAATCATCATGTATTAAATTGATTGTATGTTGTTGTAAAAGTTTTATATACAATATATGTATTATGTTGTTTCACTTTTAATTAGGAATATGTAGTCATCGAATTTGCACTGAAGCTGAGGTAAGAAGATCAAGCTGGTCTTATAATTCCTCATATTCCTAAATAGTTTTATGTGTGATATATATTTCTACTAGTTAAGAGAAAATATATTGCATATATTTTTTTTTTGATATAGTTAGGTTTTATCCTAATTTAACTTGAGTCTTAGAATGTCCTAATCTTATTTCGAACTATTACAGTCGTGTAATTATATCTTTATGATGTTTTTATGTGTAAATGAACTTTATCTTAAAAAAAAAAACTAGCCAATTTAATCATATTGATAATGTCCGCTTAATCAGTTTTGAATATATTACAATGGTTATAATTGTATGAATTTAAACTCTCATAAATTATCTCAAATTTACTATATTTTTATGTTATGCCTCAATCAAATTTGTTGTTTTGGGTTCGAATGAGCCAAAATCCAAAATTTACAGTAGAATGTATCAAATTTAATGTCAAAGGTCATAGCTAATTTTACAACTTTAAAGTTTAGCGCTAGTAAAAAATCCGAATCTACGGTGAAAATTCAAGTTCCAGAAGTAATCAATTCACACATGAATTGATAGGCAAAAGCAATTACACAAATTTTATGACTTCAAAGGTTTTCAGCACATGCTATTACAAGAATCATTCTCAAAACCAAAAAAAAAAAAAAAGACTTAAAAATTGTGTAAGAGCTGCAAAAGAAAATCAAAATTGATGAGGCCAGAGAAAGCACCCATGGCAAAAGCCCTTTTCTCATCAAGGGTACCCTGGAAACAGAGGCCATATTGTTTCAGAAGCAAGTCCAGTTTCCATTCTTCCATTTTCTCATAATCTGTTTTCTTGTACCTTGGATAATGAAGTGGCATTTGGAACCCATTTGGAAACTCTTCCTGCTTCATAATCTTGATCTGGGTACCTTCTTTCTTTGTGTCCTTGTTTTGAACTTTGAGATTTGTGTCTCTTGTAACATTTTCTGTGTGCCCAAAAACTTGAGCGAGTGAAAGAACCCATTTCAAAGCCATCTTTTAGAAGCAAGAATCAATAACTCAAACCAAATTTAGCTTAGTAAAAAAATAAAAAATAAAATCTGCACTTAGTGTATTTTATGTATAGTTGTTGGCTGCCATCTGAATTATATACATATGTAGAAAGCCACATGATTTCTTAATTAATATTTTGTGGAAAATGTCTTTTAGATGCTCTTTGGTTTCCAGAAATTTCAAGGTGCAGCTATATTGTTCTAGTACTAGACTAGTAGCTGAGAGTCGCTTTCGATATCACCGGTCAAACAATTTCAAAAAACTATATTAAATTTACTCTTCAAATAATTATTTACTTACATATGTGACAAATTGAAGGCCGGATAAATAAATTTAATTTCAAATTTTTCCTCCATCAAATTTAACTACCCTCCATTTCTTCAATAAATTTAACAACCCTCCAATTTTTTTGTCTCCAACAAATTTAATTACCCTGCAATTTATCTTTTAAAATATTTTCAATTATTTATAAATTATATTATTTGTTATACAAATTATTCATCTTTCCACTCGTTCAAAACTAATTAAATTTTATTATATTTTCCATTGATTTCCTTAATATTGAGATGAACTAAAATTTTAGGTAGCAAATTTTGGAAAGAGTAAAATTAAAATGATAAATTTTAGTAAAATTTATAGTGAAATGAAAATTATTTTAATATTATTTATATGTAAAGAAAAAAGAGTTGTTGAGAATTATGACTTGATGAGCGGTCAACATGCTATATTTATCACCCTTTTATCTTAATATTTTGTGAGTAATCTCGAATTGTATGAGCGTTTTGTTGTGTTTTGGGTTTATTTTGTAGGTCAATATCATAATAAGATTCAACCGACTCAACGAGCAATGAAACGACAAATTCAAAGCCAAATTGGGCCAAATTTCTGAATCAGCATGCTCGTCAAGAAAATCATGATAGAATGTGAAGTATTTGGGTGCGTCATGACGCTGGTCATGGAGCGTCATGACGTACCAAAAACAAGTAGTAGAGTCGCGATGCACATCAACGCGCATCGCGACATGGAAGATGTTTCCCAGTTCATTTAAAACTCGATTTTGATGAGGAAAGACCCCATGAACCTCCTATATAAGTACAAGCTCATTACAAAACCTAAGGAACCCTCATGACATAATTTTGGAACCTCATAACATAGAAGAACACCTAGATCAAGATAAGAACGAAGTGCTTCAACATGTACTGGAGATTGAAGATGAAAACTGGAAACGAAATATCTTTTTTCTCTTTTCTCTCTAGCTTTATCTTTATGATTTCTTGTTTTGTTTTAATGATTAGTTTGCGTCTATTGAATACTTTGAGTAGCTAAATCATTAATATAGAGTTGTAATAGATCCTAAACACATGTTTATTAATTAATTTGCATCTTTTATTCTTTGGCTATGTTGTTAGATTATTTATTATTTTATGTTGTTAGACATCTTTTATAGATTAATTATATATATATATATATATATATTATATATATATATATATATATATAGATATTCATATATATATATATATGGTTAAGAATGACATCGACCTTAAAATAGTCATGTAGCAATACTGGGCACTGAGAGGTTCGACATTGAGATAGTATTACTATTATAAACTATTCTTAAGTAAATATGTTAGGGTTGGTGCTCGGAGTGCCAATTCGGATCGTATTTATGTTTGATTCATGAATACGAACAATTCATTTTTCCATAATATTACTTACTTAATGGTAGCACCTCTTGTTTTTATATACGTATTTGATCTAATTACGATTAGATTGAAACTAAATATGATTTAGTGATATGTATATTGTTAGTTCTATTTTTATTGGCAACGTCCGTGACAAAATAATTTCAATTGAGTTGTAATGAGTCTTGAAGATCTCGGAGCAATTGGACATGTATTTGAACAAAATCTGATGGAGTTATCTGAATAATTTTCACTCTTTTGAATATTCCAGAAATTCTAGAGCTCCAATTGTTGAAACCAGCTGGAGTACGTTCATAGCATGCAAGCAAAGTCAGCATGCAGCCAAAGGCACCGAAAGCAGAGTGCCAACTTGCTGTAAGTTGATATGAGCTTCCTGACAGCTTGCCAAACCGCGTGTTACTGTAGCACACGGTTTGGGCATTATAAAAGGAGCCTTAGACCATTGTTATTATCATCCCAGAAATCCCAGAAGTGTAAGAATAGAAATTAAAGTGGTTGAGAGTTTTTTGTAAAGCTTGGGGTTGTAAGCTTTGTAATTCTTTATTTTGTGTAATATAAAGAAGAATTTTCTCTCACATCTCATCTATTGTGTGTGTTTCATCACAACAAGTGGTATCAGAGCTAATGTTACTTGTAGGGATCCCGAAACTCGATAACAGAGGTTCGGTTCGTAAAATCGATTCCGACGAAAGTTGTCGAAAATCGATTTTGAGTATACCATCAGACTTTTCACGGCGAGACGAGCACAGTGGTATTTTTCGGCGATCGAACGGAGCTCCGGTGAAGCCTCACGCGCGCCATGCGCCAACTAGAGACTGTCCCACGCGCTCCGACGCGTCTCACGCGCTCTACGCGCCTGCTGAAGGTAGACGACGCTGAGTCAGCGCCACGTCAGCGTCCAGTCAGTGCCCAGTCATCGCCACGTCATCGACCAGTCAGCAGCCCAGTCATCTGCCACGTCAACCGCCACGTCAGCAAATGCCACGTCAGCAGTGCCACGTCAGCGGTGTCTGGTAAATTTCAGATAGGTCCCTTCACTTTCTGGAAATTACAATTTAGCCCCTAAACTTTCAGTACTTGTCAATTTAGTCCCTAAACTTTTTGTAAATTGCAATTTAGTCCCTTAATTTTTCCGTAATTTCACTTTAGCCCCTGAACTTTTGGAAATTGCCACTTTGACCCCTATAATTTCTGAAATTTACAATTTGGTCCCTGTGTTGGATTTTGACAAACGAAGTGTCATTTCCACCATTTTCGACCATTCCGGATGCAACAGTGAGGTCCGTTTTTTGAAATTCTACTTAGAATTTTTATGATGGATGGAGGCAACGGAAAAATGGTTTTGTTAACCAGTACCAACTATTTCACATGGAGAGGAATGATGAAAGACCTTCTGTATGTGAAGGACTATGATGGATCAGTATTTCTAGAGCAGAAACCAGAAGGAATGTCCGATGAGAAGTGGGCTAATCTTCACCAGAAAACATGCAGTACTATTCGTCAGTGGATCGACGATAGTATCGTGAACCATGTCAGTGAAGAAACAAATGTACGTGTCTTATGGAGAAAACTAGAGGAGCTTTTCCGAGCAAAGACTGGTAACAACAAGCTGTACTACATCAAGAAGATGATGGGGTTGAAATACCAGGAATGTACAGCTGTGGCAGACCATATCAACGATTTCCTCGGAACAATGAAAAAATTGTCTGGATTGGGCATAGACTTCAGAGATGAGGTAAATGGCTTAATACTTCTTCATACGTTACCATAATCTTGGGAAACGTTAAGATCTACGGTGATTAATTCAGCCGCAGATGGGAAAGTCACTATGAAGATGGCAAAGACCAGGATCTTCGAGGAAGAAAAGATGATGAGAATGCAGGAGTCAGCATCAGCCTCAACCTCAGAAACTCTAATGACAGAGAAGAACACCAGAAGTGGGATGAGTAAAAGCCGAGGCCCAGAGAGATCAGACAAAAACCGAGGTAAATAAAAAACAAGAGATATTGAGTGCTATCACTGTAAAAAGAAAGGCCATATGAAAATGGATTGCTGCAAACTGAAGAACGAGCAGTCCAGGAGAGATGGTGACTCTAATCAAGAAAGAGTTGCTACTACCACCGAAAATACCTCCAAATAATTCTGCATAATGTATGAAGAAGATGTTATGAATCTTGCCAGCCACGAGACCAGTTGGGTGATAGATAGTGGCGCCTCCATACACGCCACATCTCGCAGAGACTTTTTTTCATCTTACACACCAGGAGACTACGGTGCTGTAAGGATGGGGAATGACAGACAGTCCAAAGCCGTCAGCATTGGAGACATCTGCCTTGAAACAGACAACATGAAAAAGCTAGTGTTGAAGGGAGTCAAGTACATCCCTGACATCCGGTTAAACCTGATCTCAATAGGGAAGCTGGATGATGAAGGTTTCTACAACACCTTTAGTGACAGAACCTGGAAGCTCACTAAATGATCAATGGTGGTGGCACGAGGTAAGAAAGATTCAACTCTGTATTTGATGCATGCTAAGCTTTCAAATAGTAGCATAAATACAGTCAACAGTAATGAGGCAGCCGAGCTATGGCACAAAAAGCTCGGTCATATGAGTCAAACGGGGATGAAGATACTACGCAGGCGGAATGTTCTTCCCGAATTGAAGAACTCACACTTACGAAAGTGTGAACACTGCATGGCTGGAAAGCAGAACAGAGTGTCCTTCCAGAGTTCCCCGCCTCAACGGAAACCGAAGGTACTTGACCTCATACATTCAGATGTATGTGGTCCGATGCAGACACGAACACTTGATGGGTCACTTTACTTTGTGACATTCATAGATGATCATTCAAGGAAGATCTGGGCATACACCTTGAAGAGAAAAGACCAAGTGCTTGGAGTGTTCAAAGAGTTTCACGCCCTGGTGGAGAGAGAAATCGGCAAGAAACTCAAATGCATCAGAACAGACAACGATGGAGAATACAGAGGTCCGTTTGATCAGTACTGCAAGACGCAAGGAATCCGACATCAAACGACACCTCCGAAGACACCTCAGCTGAATGGCCTAGTTGAGAGGATGAACAGAACCTTGTGCAAAAGGGTCAGAAGCTTACTGTCACAAGCCAAGCTGCCGAAGACATTTTGGGGGGAGGCACTCAACACAACAGTACATGTTTTGAACATGTCCCCAGCGGTCGCACTGAAAGGTAATGTTCATAACCAAGTCTAGACAGGTAAAGAAGTGTCTTATGAACACTTGCATGTCTTTGGGTGCAAAGCATTTGTACACATCTCAAAGGACGAGAGATCCAAGCTTGATGCAAAGACGCGACAATGTGTCTTTATTGGCTATGGTCAGGATGATTTCGGCTACAAACTGTATGATCCTGTGGAGAAGAAGATTGTCAGGAGCCGAGATGTTGTCTTCGTTGAAGACCAGACCATAGAAGATATCAGAAAGGAGATGAAGATAGTGCCCCAACAATACAGAGATGTGAATCCAGAACCTCATACACCGGTGCCAGTACGAGTTGGAGATGAGGTTCCCAGACATGAGGATACAGGTGATGAAGCTCCCAGAGATGATGATCATGATCAACCACCAGTACCAGAAGCTACACCAACAATTCCACAGAGAAGGTCTGACAGAGAGAGGCGACCTTCAACCAAATACTCTGCATATGAGTATGTACTGCTTACTGACGGGGTAGAACCTGATAGCTACAAGGAGGCTGTGGAAACAGAAGACATAAAAAAGTGGGAGGAAGCCATGCAAGATAAGATGAAATCTTTGCATGACAATCACACTTTTGAGTTAGTGAAATTGCCAAGAGGCAAACGGGCTTTGAAGAATAAATGGGTGTACAGAGTGAAGCAACATGAGCATACTTCACAACCCCGGTATAAAGCCAGACTAGTTGTCAAGGGATTCAATCAGATAAAAGGCATTGACTTCGATGAAATCTTCTCTCCAGTTGTGAAGATGTCATCCATCAGAGTGGTACTCAGCTTAGCAGCAAGCCTCGACCTGGAAGTTGAGCAGATGGATGTCAAGACCGCATTTCTTCACGGAGACCTGGAAGAAGAAATCTACATGGAGCAACCAGAAGGCTTCAGAGTCAGAGGGAAAGATGACTATGTGTGAAGACTCAGGAAAAGCCTCTACGGTTTGAAACAGGCACCGAGACAGTGGTACGTGAAGTTCGAGTCAGTTATGGGGGAGCAGGGATACAAGAAGACAACTTCAGACCATTCTATCTTCGTTCAGAAATTCTCTGACGATGACTTTATCATCTTACTGCTGTATGTAGATGATATGTTGATAGTTGGCCGGAATCAATCAATGATTGATAATTTGAAGCAATAATTGAGTAAGTCTTTTGAGATGAAAGACTTGGGGCCAACTAAACAGATTCTTGGTATCAAGATCAGCCGTGATCGGAAAGCCGGGAGATTATACTTGTCACATGAGGATTACATCGAGAATGTACTTCAGAGATTCCAGATGGACAAGGCTAAATCGGTTAGCACTCCTCTTGCTACCCAATTTAGATTGAGTACACAAAAGAGTCCCTTTACTGAGACAGAGAAGGAAGAAATGAAACAGGTTCCATACACCTCAGCAGTGGGAAGTCTTATGTATGCCATGGTGTGCACGAGGCCAGACTTAGACCACGTAGTTGGATTGGTCAGCCGGTTTATGTCAAACCCAGGACGAGAACACTGGAATGCTATCAAATGGATCATGTGGTATCTTCGAGGCACATCCAAAATAAGGCTATGTTTTGGAAGCAGTGAACCAGTGTTGATGGGCTACACTGATTCAGATATGGCAGGAGATGTGGATACCCGAAAGTCTACTTCGGGGTATCTGATTACTCTCTCAGGAGGAGCTGTGGCATGGCAGTCAAGGTTGCAGAGATGTGTTGCACTCTCTACAACAGAGGCAGAATTCATTGCAGTGATAGAAGCTTGCAAGGAATTACTGTGGATGAAGACATTCGTCCAAGAATTGGGTTTCAAGCAGGAGAAGTACATTTTGTACTGCGATAGCCAGAGTGCTATCTATCTCGGTAAAAATCCCACCTTTCATTCAAGGTCAAAACATATCGATGTGAGGTATCACTGGATATGGGACGTCATGAGCTCAAGGCTGTTAGAACTCAGGAAAATTCACACCGATGACAACGGTGCCGATATGTTCACGAAGGTCTTACCGAAAGAGAAGCTTGAAATCTGCCGTGCCATAGTCGGGATGACAAAACTCTCCACATAGTCAGAGTGGGGAGATACAGAGAACTACGATTGGCTTGATCCCAACTCAGGGTACGTAGGCAGTCATACTGATGCAGCCAGGGGAGGATCATATGGAGGATCCGATTTGGATGATGATGGTCGGCTCAGATTTTGGGAAAATCTTCACCGAGTGGGAGATTTGTTGAAACCATCTGGAGTACGTTCATAGCATGCAAGCAAAGTCAGCATGCAGCCAAAGGCACCAAAAGCAGAGTGCCAACTTGCTGTAAGTTGATGTGAGCTTCCTGACAGCTTGCCAAACCGCGTGTTACTGTAGCACGTGGTTTAGGCATTATAAAAGGAGCCTTAGACCATTGTTATTATCATCCCAGAAATCCCAGAAGTGTAAGAATATAGAGTAAAGTGGTTGAGAGTTTTTTGTAAAGCTTAGGGTTGTAAGCTTTGTAATTCTTTATTTTGTGTAATATAAAGAAGAATTTTCTCTCACATCTCCTCTATTTTGATACGGTTAGTGGCATTGGAAAGTAGACTCAAAGACGATCCCGTACATATAAAGAACGCATGATTTGGCCAAGGGACGAGAAAGTTACAAGCATTTTAAGTTACACCTATAAACCAGTCCGCGACTCGCGTTCGTGTGGCGTTCGTACGTGAGTTCGAACGTTTTTGAGGCAGAAACTTTGCGTTTGAGTTGCGTTTTAAGTGCGTTCGAACGTCCCTGTGTAAGTAGCTTATCTTAGACACGTTTTAAAGCCAAAATAATAGTAGGAAACCCTTTTCCTTTGCCCTACCTATATAAACAAACATTGAGCCACCTTCCCCAATTGTTGAAACACAAATCCTTCGAGCCAAAATCCTTCAAAGATTTCAACCTTCTTTGATTCCACCTTGAATACTCTTTTCATCTTCTTGTCTTATTTGTTTATGGTGAGAATCAATCTTTGATAAACCTTCAACATAACCTAACCCAAAATTCCTAATCCTTCAGAGTTCTTTAGAAGGACGGAGTTTCGATATTTAAAGGTGCAAAGATAATCTACTTGGAGACTTCAGAGGTTCTGAAGAAAACCATGGGATACAGGCTTGATGAGTTCCTTGATTTCTTGCAGTCTAGAGATACTTGAGTCGGTGGAGTTGCCACCATAGGTTTTGACCATCGCTGTAAGTTTGTATCTATATAGTGGATTGGGCTGGTAGCCGAGATACCCGGAGTGGTTTTTTACTCGCACGAGTTTTCCACTTCATCACCAAAATATTCTGTTGATTTTGTGTGATTGATTTTATTTGTTGCTTTATTTATTCTTATTAATTTAATATTGGCAGCATATTATATTTGTTGGATATTGTGGTTGGTTGTTGAATTTCCATAGTAACAGTAATTAGGACTTGTCTTGATTATTGTGTGTAATTCCGCATAGGGATAGTAGAACACGGGTGGAAACCTCCCGTAGTTATTGTTGATGGGGTCTCTTCCCTTAAAGACAAATTAACCTGGAACAAGGACGAATTTGATGTTAGCAATAGGAACAACAAGGCAATTAATTCCATTCATGGTGCTGTGTGTTCTGCTGAGTTTAGGAGAATCTCAATGTGTGAGATGGCCAAGGATACTTGGGACATCCTGCAGACTGTGCATGATGGCACATTATCTGTCAAAAATAATAGACTTCAGGATCTTGCTACTAGGTTTGAGGTCGCTAGAATAAAGGATGATGAGTCATTTGATGAATTTTATGCCGAGATTAACGATATCGTTAACTCTAGTTTTAACCTAGGTGAGACTATCCCTACCAACAGGATTATTAGGAAAATCCTTAGATCCATGCTTGATAAGTTCCTACCCAAAATCACCGCCATCGAGGAAAGCAATGACCTCGATTAGCTTAATTTAGAGAACCTCGTAGGAAAACTGCAGGTTTATAAGCAGAAACTTCCCGGGTATCAAAAGCCCAAAACTATATCGATGAAGATCGCGAAGGAAGTTGTTCATGGTTCATTTAGTGATGAGGATACCCTCATGGATCATGATTTGGCCTTGTTTACAAAGAAGTTTAGGAAATTTCTTAAGCTGAAGAAGAGTAGCCATAGTAGTGACAGAGATAGGGAGGATGAGCCTAGAGAGAGTAGGCATAACATGAGAGAGTCTAGAGAGGATAAGAATAGTAGATCCCGTGGTGTCCAGTGCCATGAATGTGAAGGATATGGGCACGTTAGATCTGAGTGTCCCATATACCTTAGGGCTAAAGGCAAGAAAGCCATGACAGCCTCCCTTAGTGATTCCGAAGGTGATGAGTCTCCTAAATACAAGAGCAATTATATGGCTTTTACTGCTAGTGTGGCTGATGAGAGAGAGATTGTTGTTAATGATGCTGATTTAGAAGTCTCTCTCGATGAATCTGTTGATGAGGAAAGTCTTCAGGTAGCTTATACTGAACTGTTTAATGAGAGTTTAGCTATTAAGAAGACTAATATAGAGGTCAATAAGAGGTTGAAACTAGTTGAACTATAAAAGAATGAAGCTCAAGCCAAATTTGAGCAAAGTCTCTTGATGGTAGATGACCTGGAGGAGAGGAACATAAACTTAGTTGATAGGGTCTAAACTTTAGAGGCTGAGCTTGAAAATGCTATAACTCAATTGTCTGCATTTTCTAGTGGGAATAAGAAAGTGGATTGTATGTTAGGTATCAGTTTTGAGCCTAACTATAATAAGGCGTCAACATCTAGAGCAGTGCCTAAACCTTCTAAACATGACTTAGGTAAGAAGCCTGTTGAGTGTAGTCGTGTGATTCCTCCTTTTGTTCCTCGTCTCATTCCCCGACCTCGATTTAGAGGTGTTGTGAGTAAATCTCGCTCTCATCCGAGGTTTGTGCCTGTGTTCCATTATTGTGGCAAGGGATGACACATTAGGCCTAAGTGCTTCATGTTGCACAAACAAAAGAAAAGGCCTAAGAGTGTGTCTCATAGATTTGATTATTCAAATCTAGTGTCTCAAGTTTCTGCACTTACCAAACAAGCTCAATTCCTGAGTGAGAAACTTGCTTTGTTGTCTGGGAATACTCATGTGGAAGAGGTTCCTAGAAAGGTTTGGGTGAGGAAGCAAGATGACTTCTCATATACTTCTGAATGCCTTGATCCTGACAGGCATGATGAGAGTGCACTTCAGTGTAACTCTTCTTAGAAGTTGCATTTGTATTTCCCATTGCATGTGTGTGTGCATGTGTTTTATATTTTTGCACGTTTATATTCTTTTCACTGCATATGGGGGTGTGTGTATGTGTTTGTTTTTGTTATATATTCCTTGGTATATATGATGGAAACCCGGACATAAATTTCATAGCTGATTCCGAATGGACGGTAGTATGATCTACACTCGGGATATAACTCCACGTACCATTGGATATTGACAAGCCGTTTTGTGTCTTAATTTTGTTGTGTTAAATCTGAAAAAAAAAATATATAATTTGAAAAAGACCAAAAATATTTTTTTTTTGTGGCTTGTTCAAGCATGAAAAGCATGTGCATGTGATCCCGGTATGTAGGATATATGGTTATGCATGTATAATATGCTTTTATTTTACTTGATGCTCTATATGCATGTGTGTGTGTGACAAAAACTATTGGTATATCTTGTGCTTGCACCTCACATACACGATTTTATTATGTCAAGGCTTGGTCACATGTATGAGTTTTTGGATTGACAATCTAATTTCTACCATACTTTGTTCACTAAAATAGTGTGACCTTTGACTAGATGACCTTGCTATCCCCTTATAAAAGCAAAAAGAAATTAAAAAAATATATTTATATGAGACTCAAGTGCAAAAGAGCCAATGGGCCAAATTCAAAAGATAAGGGCAAAAACCCTTCACTCGAAAGAGTCGTTAAATATGAGCTCTGATTGTTATGGGGAAAATAAAATAGCATACAACCAATGTTGCTTAATTTCAGGTCCTAGTGGTGCTGGGTTTGAACACATATTTTGTGGACTTGGTTTGTTATGAGATGAATTTCTTTAGCTGTGTCCAGCTCATAAAATAAGGTCTTAAGCCTTGATTCGTTGTGCACTTTCTTTTTCACGCAAGTGCTTGTTATGCTTTGATGTTTATGTCATATGCATAAGTGTTGTGTTTAGCCAAATTTAAAATGATGCATATTGTTTCATGTCATAAACAGCTGAATACTGACTGGGTATCATTGTACTTACTTGAAGTGTTGTTTCAGTCAATTTAATTTTTTTTTTCTCATTGTCTGCTTGAGTGTGCTTCATGTTATTGCATACCTTTTATTTTACGACATTTTTTTTGCCTTGTTTTTACTTCCCGAGTGTTATTTTTTGCTAACTGAGTAAGCCTGTTAGCGAGGGGGAGTAAGTTTTATTTTTTTGTTTTCTTGCATGTGTTGTCTTCTTTGTTACCTTTCATTTATATTTCATTTTCCTTTGTCATTTCGTGACAAAAATGGGGATAATAGGATTAAGGGGGAGAGTAGTTAATCGTGTAGTATATCCATTTGTTTTGATATCTCCGTTTTAAGAGGGGAGTAAGATTAAGAGGGAGTAAGATATCTACCTGTTTACATGCATGAGTTTCTTATCTCCTTTATTTGTCCTTGATAATCCCAATGTTTTTCATGGTATATTGTCATTTGTGGATATTTCAGGTGAGCAGATTATTTGCTGTGGTGGCATTAATTTCAAGACTACTTGGTTAGGTATTAGATCGAGTCATATTGTAATAAGTCACTGTCTTAATGGTTGGCAGTTGGCTATTTTCTATATGGGTCATTTACTGTAGTCTTTGTAATAGGTAGTGTTTTGTCACGGAATTCCAAATGGGGAGATTGTTAGTTCTATTTTTATTGGCAACGTCCCTAATAAAACAAGTTCAATTGAGTTGTAATGAGTCTTGAAGATCCCGGAGCAATTGGACAAGTATTTGGACAAAATTTGATGAAGTTATCCGAATGATGTTCACTCTTTTGAATATTCCAGAATTTTTAGAGCTCCAATTGATATGCGGTCAGTGGAATTGGAAATTAGACTCAGAGATGATCACGTACATATAAAGAACGCATGATTTGGCCAAGGGACGAGAAAGTTACAAGCATTTTAAGTTGCACCTATAAACCAGTCCGCGACCCGCGTTCGTGTGACGTTCGTAGGTGAGTTCGAAAGTTTTCGAGGCAGAAACTTTGCGTTTGAGTTGCGTTTTAAATGAGTTCGAACGGCCCTGCGTAAGTAGCTTATCTTAGACACATTTTAAAGCCAAAATAATAGTAGGAAACCCTTTTCCTTTGCCCTACCTATATAAACAAACATTGAGCCATCTTCCCCAATTGTTGAAACACAAATCCTTTGAGCCAAAATCCTTCAAAGCTTTCAACCTTCTTTGATTCCACCTTGAAGACTCTTTTCATCTTCTTGTCTTCTTTGTTTATGATGAGAATCAATCCTTGATAAACCTTCAACACAACCTAACCCAAAATTCCTAATCTTTCAGAGTTCTTTAGGAGGAAGATTGATAGTCGGAGTTCCGGCATTTAAAAGTGCAGAGACAATCTACTCAGAGACTTCAGAGGTTCTGAAGAAAACCGTGGGATACAGACTTGAGGAGTTCCTTGAATTCTTGCAGTCTAGAGGTACTTGAGTCGGTGGAGTTGCCACCATAGATTTTGACCATCGCTGTAAGTTTTTCTCTATATAGTGGATTGGGCTGGTAGCCGAGATACCCGGAGTGGTTTTTTACTCACACGAGTTTTCTACTTCGTCACTAAAATATTGTGTTGATTTTGTGAGATTGATTTTATTTGTTGCTTTATTTATTCTTATTAATTTAATATTGGCAGCATATTATATTTGTTGGATATTGTGGTTGCTTGTTGAATTTCCATAGTAACAATAATTAGGACTTGTCTTGATTATTGTGTGTAATTCCGCATAGGGTCAGAATCTTGGCTAATCGCGAATTTTTATATATATTAGACAAAGACCCTATGATTTACAACATAGTGCGCAGTTACAACGTAGTTTGTAATTGACATTGGGAAGCGTCACTATAAGTTATATATTCTCAAATAAAGTTTCTGGTCAAGATTTACTAACACGGGTTGGTTAGTAAAATTCACTGAGACCAGTACATGTTGTATATCGGGACTTGATCCGATGATTTATCCCAATGAACCATGAGTCTTGGGAGACTCGTATAGACGTGTATGTGTTTATTTGATAAACACTGAACGACTCACCGAAGAATTCCTAATAGATGGTACACCAACATCAATAGGAATTTTCTCGAGTCAAGTAGCGTAGTGGTCCTTCGACTTGAGATACCACTATGGATATATGAGATATCCTCCACACTTTGACGGCAGTCACGTCACCGATCTATTTAGATCAGAACTCCGCCTGTTCGTTGGGTGTAGACTGATGCTCATGATATCCTGTAAGTATCAGATCGAATCCGCCAGTCCTGTGTACAAGGCATAGGTATCATGTACGTATTTGTGATCTAGTAAATCCATGGTCGTGGTATACTTCGAAAGCGAGTTCTGAGTGTTATTTAGAGATCGTAAATTTAAAAGTTGACTATATCATATCTTAGGGATTTGACGTTCTTATCTATATTCCCGGTATAATATTGATAGCCTGTGATAGAGGGATTATTCGTATGCAATGACATCGACTTGCATAGTTTAACGAGATTATCTGTGGTCGTCATAATTCATGAGTGGGTGAATTATGGACATAAAATTAGATTCCGTGATGGATAAACCTAAACTTAGAGAGTCCCGCAATATAAAGTGTACTCGTTGAGCACTTGGACAACGCTTTATGAATAATATAGATTATTCATAATACTTCACCAAATTAAATGAGTTAATTTGAATCGTTTAAACGAGTAAACGAAAATACATGTATTAGGGGCATTTCGGTCAATTGATAATTAATGTGTATTTATATTTGATACAAAATTTGATTTGATACATATTAATTATTTGTCAAATGAGGTTTTGACACATGCCATTAATATATGTATTTGTTATTTAATGTAAATAAAAATACATATATAATAATAATCACATAATTAATTATTTATATGTTAAAATGTTAAATATCTAAATAATTAAATTATTTCAATATTACATAATTATTATACAATATGTTTGATTATTATTGGTTATATGTGGCATGATTCTATTAAGCTTGAAGTTTATAAATTGGATTTGTTAACTTAAAGCTTATTATTATTTAATTAGATTAAAAATGATTAAATGACCAAAATGCCTTTTCCCCCCTCCTCCAAAGTCGGTTATGCTTCTTTATAAAGTAAGAAAATTTTGTTTTTTCTTTAAAACAAGCTCCCATGGCCGAACCTCCATAGACTAAATCTCCCAAATTTTGTTTGAAGAGACTAGGGAAGAAAGTGAAGAAATCAAGAAGGAAGTTTAGAGAAATTAGGAGATTTCAAGGTAATCTTCAATAATCTTAAGCTTAGAAAACTTGTTTCATGTTCTTGAACATCCAGAATATTTCTAGGGTTTCTTCCTTTCTTATATTTTGGAGCTTTTTGATTTGGAGGATGGATTTGGAGGCTAGATGCATGTGTGAAGTTGGATTGGATAATATTATTGTAATATTAGTTCAATTTTGGCATTTGATGACTTGTTGTCATTCTAGAGTGTTATGACCACTGTTGTAACTCCTAGAATTATTCTTGAGTTATTCATTTATGGTGACTTTGGTTGCTGTAAGTATTAATTGACTAATATTGAGAAAATTGGATTTATAGCATGAAAAATGATATTTTTGGTTACAAAATCAGATCTGGAATTTCTGTGATTTTGGTGATGAAAATTATGTTGTATAAGTGTATTGGATGTGTTTTGGGCATTGGAAAATTTGCCAGAAATTGTTTCGTAATTGAAATATGCGAAAACGGTGAAAAACGACGTTATCAGGTGAGTTTTGGGCTTACCGGGTGTCCGCTGTCCAAACAGTGAATTGGCCACTGTTTGGGCGGCCCATGAATTGCCCAAGCACTATTGGAGCTGACCTGGGCAGCCCTCATGTGTATTGGTTGGTCGGTTCGGACAAAAACACGTTTTATGCTAGTTTGCGGAAAAATATTTTCGTAAAAGTTTTGCGATGTTTCTAACCTATTTATGTCGTTATTTGATATCGAATAAATATGTTTAGGTGAAATATGAATGAATTATTCATATTAGATATTGAATAATTTATTCGGTAACTTTAAAAGTTTTAAAGTTACGATTTCGCTCGAACCGCGCGCTTTCGCTGCTCCCTCGCTAAAACCCCAGCAAAAATGGTATCAGAGTAGGTCTGATCCTTCATCCATTACATTTTTCATGCTTGATATATGATATATAATCCAATTTTGATATTTGCACTTGCATGTAATTTAGATGTTTTTTAATTTTTCGGTTCTACGCTAACAAAAACATAACAAAGATTTAATGATTAAGTTAAGTTATGTCTTCCCAAGTAGAATTGAACTGTTGAGAAATTGATCTAGATTAAAATCTACATTTGATGTAGAGTAGAAACCTCTTTAGGAATATTCCCGCTTAAATAAGACATTAAAGTAACTAGTATTAAGAGTACTTGTTTCTTGGTCCGCATTGTCAGTACGGATGCAAATGATTTCCTGATGCTGTAGTTGTATCGTGCCAAAACTGTGCAGTTATGGCTGATGGTAGTTCATTTGCGCCGGTATAACGTATATGATAAGAGACAAATTCAAGTGAAAGTGGAAATCCTGAACGTGCCAAAGTTGTCAGGACTACATCGGTAGCTTGAGTTTGTCACTGAAAAATGAAGCCTTGATACACCTCCTTGTGAACGTGCCAAAACTGTCATAATGAGAAACAGTCAAGACCAAAATCATGAGTCACAATGAGTGTGATTGACAATGAGTTGTCTACCTGTGAATATACATAGGCGAGAACGTACCAAAGCAGTGAGTCGAAATATATCAATGTGGTCCACTTCTCACTATGGAATTCAATTTAATTATTGGATTCTCGTTTTTCATTGGGGATTACGATATTATATAAAGTAGTGGGAGGCACTACTGGATTAAAAATCCATAACTAAGGCAGTGTATAATATTATGAAAATTACCGCTTATGTTTCCTTTATTCTATTGTATATAGAATTGAACTTTTAATCCACTACATGCATATTTTATATATATGTTTTTTGACTTTCCTTATGGTTGCAGATTTCTAGATTAGGTTCTAGATTTAGAGTAGGCTTGGATATTGTTAGAGTAGTCAAAACCATCGGGAACTGTTGTTCCTATTTTCTTGAAATATCAAGATGGTTAGTGACATAGTTTCCAAGTCACGATAGGTAATCTAAATAGATATCCGTTTTAGGATATAATTATGTAGAGAGAATAGTTTCTTTTACAGTAAGAATTGACGTGAATTAGTTCATGTCTCGAGATTCTTGACTGCCATTAAGAAAACCCCATTAGGTATTTGTTTATCTGATAATGACGTTTCTTGGCTTTAGTGACCTTTAGAGGTAATGTGTCTGACACAGTTTGCTAATCAATTATTTTCAATTGTTGTGAATAGTTGAAGGAAAATTATAAAGCTAAATAAAAGAGATGTGTATAGTTGTGTGTAGAGAATATCGATTCTCACAATACAATAACTATAGGTATTGGATACCAGATCTCCCGTCTAGTTATTTAAAATAGTGTTTAATGATTATTTTGATATTGATATCAGAACTTGTGATTATTGGATAGTTACTTGTTCTTTATAAACAATTGTTACATATTTTAATACGACTAGTAGTGTCATTAACGAAGAGATAAATATTAAGAAAAATATTTGGTTAACTAAATAACTTAGAACAATGCTTTATGAGATTTTATCACTTAAGCATTAGATGCTTATTATGTATGGTAAAGGATGGTCTGATACGAGATCACACCACATATCCTCATCCATTTAATGAATATTGTAATCAAGAATGTGATTAAATCTCATTTAACCAATGATCGTCATTGGACCACATATTTATTAAACTAATTTATTGGATGTATGTAGTTTAATAAAAAAATAAATTGTCTTGGATAGATTTCTTTACTTCGTGACTTAGTTACGTGTTTCTAAAAGAATATATATTGAACGTCTTGAATGGTTCTAGAAAATTCAATATGTTTCTGATGAAACGCAAATAGAATATTTTGAATGGTTGAAAGATATTCGTTTTGAAGTTTTGAAAACCATATCTTTAAAATTCATCATGAGTCTTTGAATTGTTCAAAGATGTTTGATATGATCAAACATATGAATTTATGTCAATTAGTTCTAAGGTTATTCAATGAATATGATTCTTACTCAATACTATTCTTCTACGATTCCATCGTTATGGAATTGATCAGTGGGAGAAATCAAATCCTATATGATTTGATTCGTTTGATATTGAGTGTTACCGAATTAGTTTCATTACTCTTGGGGACATGCTCTAGTAACACTAATTCATCATTTTAATTAATGTTCCATTAGTTTCTACAGTTACGTATATGATATGTATAGGTAGAAAATTTGAATCTCGAAAAGTTTGAGCTTTGAATCTTTCTTTTGTATAATGGTTATATAATTGAAAAGTACTTGCGCCTCGGAGGTACAGGAAAAAAGTTTATCATTTATTCTATTTAATAGAATATTGTATTCTATTTGATAGAATATCTTTTCTATGATCCCGAGTAATAAAGTTATTTTATTACTTGGTGTGTAATATCAGATGTTGACCATTGTAGAAAAGACTTGACTTAGTGAAGTCAAATGTGGAGAGTGATAAACTATAAATGGAACTATATAATTTATAGGATGAAAAGACCCTTAGACAGTTTCCATATAAGTCTAATATGATGTTATAATCATTTGCGAAATATGTGATACTTAATGGTTCTATTATTTTCTTATCGAAGAAAATTATCATATAACTTATTGTGGGAGCGATATTTGATATCGATTTCGGAAGTTAGCATTAAACCATAGATCTAAGATTGTTCATAGCTTATTACGATCAAGTTTTGAACTTGATTAAGCTTTTGTTATGAATCGTTCATAAAATGTGCAAATTATTTGCGCAACAAAAGAAAAGTGAGCTTATTAAAGGTTTGACCTTTATAATATGACATTGAGAAAGGTTATACTCAGTAATCTATTGTAGATTCAGAGAAAATTTGTCTCTAGTCACACTAATTGAACAATGAAGGATCTGTTGATTAATGTTGATATTAAACTATGTATTTTAGTTAGGAATACAAGGTGGCGTTCCTGAATGGTTTCTTCGAAAGAAAAAGTCAATTGTGATTTCTTTGCTTGAAGTGTCTGTTCTAGAATGGCTTTGGAGTTTGTATTCTGCTAAGATCAAAGTTTGATATACAAGCTTATAGAGCCTATTGTAGACTCAGATGAGCTTTCCGAAAATATGTGTTTTCTAATTTTGATAACATTCAGATTGTCTGATTTTATCAAAGCATAGAGGATACAAATGTGATAGTAGGGTTAATGGGAGCGTACATATTTCTTTCTAGTATTGTATATCTAAACGACATTATCATTATTAATGTAAAAATGAAATGTTTGTGAGGTAAAAGATTTACCTAAGTCTTCTTTTCTATGTGAAAGCAGTGGGAGTAGTCTTTGTTATATTCGATATAAAGTTTCATATATGATATAAACTAAGAGACTTGTGAGATACTCCCATTAGTCATGCATTAGATATGATCTAATAAAGGACACGACAAGACTACTTGTGTGACAGTTAGTATAACTGTTTGACAGTTAGTGTGTCTCTTGTATATAGTATTTATCTTTCGTAATAGATGATTCATTTGTCGAAAAAGAATTGATTAGAATATCTAGTCAACCTTGTGCATCATATGATGATGGAATAATGAATACTATATTATGTGCGATTAAAGATATCAATTTAATCATAATTGTCACGAGTTATTTTGATACCATATAGACCATAGGATGAGTCTTGAAACATGTTCTTTGTTATCTTTGAGATATTAAAAACGAGTTTCTTATTCATGGACAATATAGTCTGCAACCGTTAGGGTCAGATTAGTTTTAAGTCTAATTATGACATTAGACAATCTATGTCATATAAAGTCAGAAAAGATGCAGTGGGAGTTTCACGATTGATTCTATTGTATTAGTGGAATTAGTTGTAACTTATGAAGTATTGACTTATGAAGTTACAAAGTGACCTTATAGATTAAAAGTCTTGATATTAGTGTTGTGCTTGCAGTTGTCTCATAATATTTGGATTCGATCTCTAAATACATAGACAACTCAGTAGCTGTAGCACAATATTGATGTCTCATCTGGTTCATAATGATGTATAACTTAGGTTATACAATATATGAATGATGTTGGCTAAGGGAAACGATTGGGTTTGTTGGACAAACTCAATATATTATAGCAAACTTACTTGTTATTGCCTACCTTTTGAGTGCTAGGAGAGATCTTGAAGGCCATGCGTATGTGATACACATTGAGATGTGTATATGATACCGTGGATTGGCACTAGAGCAAGTGGGAGAAATTGTTAGGGTTGGTGCTCGGAGTGCCAATCCGGATCGTATTTATGTCCGATTCATGAATGCGAACAATTCCGTTTTCCATAATATTACTTACTTAATGGTAGCACCTCTTATTTTTATATAAATATTCGATCTAATTACGATTAGATTGAAACTAAATATGATTTAGTGATATGTATATATTAGACAAAGACCCTAGGATTTACAACATAGTGCGCAGTTACGACGTAGTTTTTAATTGACATTGGGAAGCGTCACTATAAGTTGTATATTGTCAAATAAAGTTCTTGGTCAAGATTTACTAACACGGGTCGGTTAGTAAAATCCGCTGTGACCAGTACATGTCGTATATCATGACTTGGTCCGATGGTTTATCCCAATGAACCATGAGTCTTGGGAGACTCATATAGACGTGTAGGTGTTTATTTGATAAACACTGAATGACTCACCGAAGATTTCCTAATAGATGGTACACAAACGTCAATATGAATCTTCTCAAGTCGAGTAGCATATTGGTCCTTCGACTTGAGATACCACTGTGGATATATGAGATATCCTCCACACCTTGATGGTAGTTACGTCACCGATCTATTTAGATCAGACCTCCGCCTGTTCGTTGGGTATGGACTGATGCTCATGATATCTTGCGAGTATCAGATAGAATCTGTTAGTCCTGTGTACAAGGCATAGATATCAGGTACGTATTTGCGATCTAGTAAATCCATGGTCGTGGTGTACTTCGGAATCGAGTTCCGAGTGTTATTTAGAGATCGTAAATTTAAAATTCGACTATATTATACCTTAGAGATTTGACGTTCTTATCTATATACCGGTATAATATTGATTGCCTGTGACAGATGGATTATACGTATGCAATGACCTCGACTTGCATAGTTTAGCGAGATTATCCGTGGTCATCATAATTCATGAGTGGGTAAATTATGGACACAAAATTGGATTCCGTGACGGATAAACCTAAACTTAGAGAGTCCCAAAATATGAAGTGTACTCGTTGAGCACTTGGGCAATGCGTTATGAATAGTATAGATTAGTCATAATACTTCACCGAATTAAATGAGTTAATTCGAATCGTCTAAACAGTTAAAAAAAAATACATGTATTAGGGGCATTTTGGTCAATTGATAATTAATGTGTATTTATATTTGATACAAAATTTGATTTGATACATATTAATTATTTAGATGTTTAAATGTTAAATATCTAGATAATTAAATTATTTAAGTATTACGTAATTGTTATATAATATGTTTGATTATTATTGGTTACATGTGATATGATTCTATTAAGCTTGAAGTTTACGAATTGGATTTGTTAACTTAAAGCTTATTATTATTTAATTAGATTAAAAATGACCAAATGACCAAAATGCCCTTTCACCCCCTCCAAAGTCGGTATGCTTCTTTATAAAGTAAGAAAATTTTCTTTTCTATTTAAAACAAGCTCACATGGCTGAACTTCCATAGACTAAAGCTCCCAAATTTTGTTTGAAGAAACAAGGGAAAAAAGTGAAGAAATCAAGAATGAAGTTTAAAGAAATTAGTTGATTTCAAGGTAATCTTCAATAATCTTAAACTTAGAAAACTTGTTTCATGTTCTTGAACATCTAGAATAGTTCTAGGATTTCTTCATTTCTTATATTTTGGGGCTTTTTGATTTGGAGGATGGATTTGGAGGTTAGATGCATGTGTGAAGTTGGATTGGATAATATAATTGTAATATTAGTTCAATTTTGGTATTTGATGACCTGTTTCCATTCTAGAGTGTTATGACCATTGTTGTAACTCCTAGAATTGTTCTTGAGTTCTTCATTTGTGGTGACTTTGGTTGGTGTAAGTATTATTATGATTAATGTTGAGAAAATTGGATTTAAAGCATGAAAAATGATTTTTTTGTTTACCAAATTAGATCTGGAATTTCTGTGATTTTAGTGATGAAAATTATGTTGTATAAATATATTGGATGTGTTTTGGGCATTGGAACAATTGCTGGAAATTGTTTCGGAGATGAAATATGCGAAAACAGTGAAAACCGGCGTTACCAGGTGAGGTTTGGGCTTACCGAGTGTCTGTTGTCCAAACATTGAATTGGCCACTGTTTATGCAGCCCATGAACTGCCCAAGCACTATTGGAGCTGACCTGGGTAGCCCTCATGTGTATTGATTGGTCGGTTCGGACAAAAACATGTTTTATACTATTTTGCGAAAAAAAAGTTTTCGTAAAAGTTTCGCGGTATTTCTAACCTATTTATGTCGTTATTTGATATCGAATAAATATGTTTAGGTGAAATATGAATGAATTATTCATATTGGATATTGAATAATTTATTCGATAACTTTAAAAGTTTTAAAGTTACGATTTCGCTTGAACCGCGCGCTTCCGCTGCTCCCACGCTAAAACCCCAACAAAATATTCATAGTCGTTGGTTTTGGAATACGATCTAATTCATATAACCTAAAAGACTATCACATATCGTATATTGGAATTGGAGTTCCAATAGTTTTACCCGATGTACCATAAGCTTTGGAAGCTCGTATAGACTTGTGAGTATTCGTTGGAACGAATACTGAATGACTCACATATGATTCCTAATAGTTGGAAATACACACCACCATCAATAAGAATCTCATCAAGTCGAGTAGTATATGTGATCCTTTGACAATAGGATAACATTGATTTTTTGTGTGATCCTCCACACTTTGATGCCATGTATGTCAAAGACCTTTCATGTGAAAGGTCTGACCGCTACATGTTCGTTGAATGTGGACTGATACACTTGTTAATTAAGTGCGTATCAAGATAGAATCCGTCGGCCCATATGTGTACCATAAGGGGTTTAGGTATCCATGTGAATAAGTCACGATTCTTAAAACTTTGGCCAAAGTGGATCATCGAGGGTGGATCTCATATATCAGAAATCATTTCTGATTAGTTGTAAAGAATCGTGGACATGTCGACATGAGATGTGCACCTTGAAATTTTGATGGTGTAATCTATGTTTCCTATGCATAACTCGGGTAGCCTACAACGGAGGGATTGATAAACATATGTGATGACCTCGATTTGTATGGTTCAGAAAGGTTTTTCTTGTCCTTCGTGAATTCGGAGATGGCCGAATTGCGTACATATAAGCTAGGTTTATATGATGAAATTGTCTGGTCTTAGAGAGTCTCATAATATGAAGTGTATTCATTGAGCAATTAAGTAGCCGATTATTTTTTATAATTAATAATATTTGATATTATAATTATCAATTATGATAATTAAGTGTTATGGGATAACATTGACTATTTTCTTTAACCCAATTGGATTAATCCAAAATTACACAAGGGCTTTGTCATAATTTCATAAATACCTCTACTATTTGAGGATATTTTGGTAATTATAAATATGTAAAAATAGGTATTTGGCTTGATTTAATTGGATTAAATCAAAATGATAGACATGCATGTTGGGGTTTTGGGCGAAGGGCGCGGCGGAAGCGCCGTTCGGGCGAAATCTTAATTTTAAATTTTTTAAAATTAACGAATAAATTATTCAATGTCCAATATGAATAATTCATTCATATTTCACCGAAACATATTTATTCGATATCAAATAACGACATAAATAGTTAAGAAACGTCGGGAAACTTTTACGAAAATATTTTTCCGTAAAATGGCATAAAACGCGTTTTAAAAGAACCGACTACCCAATACACATGAGGGCTGCCCAGGTCAGCCCCAATAGTATATGGGCTGCCCTAACAGTGACAAATTCACTGTTTAGACAGCCGTCACCCGGTTGGCTCAAAAGTCTTCCGGTAACGTCGTTTTTCACCGTTTTCGCTTATTTCAACTCTGAAATAATTTCCGGCAATTGTTTCAACACCCAAAATACATCTAATACATTCATAAGACATTATTTTCATCACCATATGAACAGTATTTCCAGATCTGATCCAAAAGTAATAATTATCAATTTTTCATGCTTTAATCCAACTTTTTCAAGATTAATCAAATTAATCACAACACCAATCAAAGTCACCACACATGAACCACCCAAGAATAATTCTAGGCATTACAAGAGTGGTCATAACACTCTAGAATGGAAACATATCATCAAATGAATAAATTGGATACATATTACAATAATTGCACCCAAAACACTTCACACATGTATCATCACTTCCAAATCCATCATCCATCACCAAAAGCCCCAATTTTTACAAACAAAGGAACCCTAGAACTATTCTAACAATTCAAAAAAATAAGAAACTAATTTCCAAGCTTATGGTTATTGAAAATTACCTTTAATCTCTTGATTTCCTAAGCTTTTTCTTGAATTTTCCTTTGTTTTCTTCATGAATCATCAAATATGATTTTAGGGGTTTTGGTGATGATGATGATCGGCCATATGCTTCCATTGGAAGCAAAAGAAAAAAATTTTAAATAAAAAAGAGGATGACCGACTTAGCAAGGGTATTTAGGTCATTTTTGTATTTTTAATTTCATTAAATTATAATAAGCTTTAATGTTAGCAAATCAAATTTGCACTTATTAGACTTTATAAAATCATGCCACGTGTTTCAATAATAATTAAACATATTTCATAACATTTATGAAACATGGATATTATTTAACTATTCAAATATTTAACAATTAAATATCTAAATAAATAATTAATATAATAATTATTATTTATTTATTTTTATTTACATTAAATAACAAATACATATATTAATGGCATGAGTCAAAATCTCATTTGATAATTAATTAATGTGTATCTAATCAAATTATGTATCAAACACAAATACACAATAATTACGATTGACCAAAAATGCCACTATACATGTGTGTTCGTTTAACCGATTAAACTATTCAAATTAACTCACTTAATCTGATGAAGTATTCTGAATAATCTGTATTATTCATAACGCGTTGCCCAAGTGCTCAACGAGTACATTTCATATTGTGGGACTCTCTAAGTTTAGGTTTATCCGTCACAAAATCCAATTTTATGTCAATAATTCACCCAATCATGAATTATGACGACCACGGATAATCTCGCTAAACTATGCAAGTCGAGGTCATTGCATACGTATAATCTCTCTGTCACATGTTATCCATATTATACCTGAGATATATATAAGAACGTCAAATCCTTTTGGTATAATATAGTCGACTTTCAATTTACGATCTCTAAATAACACTCGGAACTGATTTCCGAAGTTATACCACGACCATGGATTTACTAGATCGCAAACACGTGAATGATGCTTATGCCCTGTACACAGGACTGACGTATTCTATCTTGATACGCACAAGATATCATGAGCATCAGTCCACACCCAACGAATAGGCGGAGGTCTGATCTAAATAGATCGGTGATGTGACTGCCATCAAAGTATGAAGGATAACTCATATATCCATAATGGTATCTCAATTCGAAGGACCACTATACTCGCTCAACTGGAGAAGATTCCTATTGACGTTGGTGTACCATCTATTAGGAAATCTTCAGTGAGTCGTTCAGTGTTTATCAAATAAATACCTACATATCTATACGAGTCTCCCGAGACTCATGATTCATTGGGATAAACCATCAGACCGAGTCACGATATACGACATGTAATGGTCTCAATAGATTTTACTAACTGACCCATGTTAGTAAATCTTGACCAGGAACTTTATTTAAGGATATACATCTTATAGTGCACTTCCCAATGTCAATTACAAACTACGTTGTAACTGCGCACTATATTGTAAATCCTAAAGTCTTTTTCTAATATACACGTATCACTAAATTAGATTTAGTTTCAATCAAATCGTAATTAGATATCTAATCGTAATTAGATCGAATATGTGTATAAAAAACAAGAGGTGCTACCATTAAATAAGTAATATTATGGAAAAAGAAATTATTCGTATTTATGAATCAGACTTAAATACGATCCGGATTGGCACTCTGAACACCAACCCTAACAATTTCTCGCACTTGCTCTAGTGCCAATCCACTGTATCATATACACATCTCAATGTATATCACATACTCATGGCCCTCAAGAGCTCACATAGCACTCAAGAGGTAGGTAACAACAAGTAAGCCCGCTTTAACAAATTGAGTCCGTCCAACAAACTCAATCATTTTCCTTAGTTAGCATCATTCATATTTTGTAGAATCCAAATTCCACATCAATATGACTGAGATGCTATATCAGTATTGTGCTATAGCTACTGAGTTGTCTATGTATTTAGAGTTCAAATCCAAATAGTATGAGACAACCGCAAGCACTATACTAATATGAAAACTTCTAATCTATAGGGTCACTATGCAACTTTATAAGTCAATACTTCATAAGTTGCAACTGATTCCACTAGTTTAGTAGAATCAACAGTGACACTCCCATTGTATCTTTTTTGACTTTCTACGACGTAGACCATCTAACGTCATAATTAGACTCAATACTAATCTGACCCTAATGATTGCGCAATATATTCTCCATGAATAAGAAATTCGTTCTTAATATCTCAAAGATAACAAAGAACATGTTTCAAGACACATCCTATGGTCTTCAGCATATCAAAATAACTCGTAACTATTACAATTAAATTGATATCTTTAATTGCACATAATATAGTATTCATTACACCATCATCCTATGATGCATAAGATTGACTAGACATTCCAATCAATTTCTCTTTCGACAAAGGTATCATCATTTACGAAATATGAATACTATATATATATATATATAAAAGACACATTAACTGTCAAACAGTTATACTAACTGTCATACAGATAGTCTTACTGTGTCCTTTATTAGATCAAACCTTTAATAAGCTCACTTTGATTTTGCTGCGCAAACAATTTGCACATTTTATGAAAAATTCATAACGAAAGCTCAATCAAGTTCAAAACTTGATCGAAGTAAGCTACGAACAATCTTAGATCTATGGTTCAATGGTAATTTCCGAAATCGATATCAAATATTGCTCCCACTATAAGTTATAGGATAATTTTCTTCGATAAGAAAACAACAGAACCATTAAGTATCAAATACTTTGTAAATGATTCTGACATCCTATTGAACTTATATGGAAGATGTCTAAGGGTTTTTTCATCTTATTAATTAGGTAGTTCCACTTATAGTTTATCATTCTCACATTTGACTTCAATAAGTCAAGTCTTTTCTACAATCATTAACATCTGATGTCATACACTAAGTAATAAAATAATTTTATTACTCGGGATCGTAGAAAAGATACTCTATAAAATAGAATACAATATTCTATTAAATAGAATAAATGATAAACTATTACTTGTAACTGTGAGGCGCAAGTTCTTTCAATTATATAACAATTATACAAAAGAAAGATTCAAATCTCAAACTTTTCAAGATTCGAATTTTCTACTATACATATCATATATGTAACTGTAGGAATGAATGAAACCTTAATTAAAAGGATGAATTAGTGTTACTGGAGCATAACCCTAAGAGTATTGAAAAACTAATTCGGTAACACTCAATATCAACGAATCAAATCAAATAAGATTCAATTACTCCCACTGTCCAATTCCATCAAGATGGAATCATGGAAGTTTAATATTGAGTAAGAATCACATTCAATAAATAAATTTA
Source organism: Zanthoxylum bungeanum (assembly GCA_019454045.1). Lineage (NCBI taxonomy): Eukaryota > Viridiplantae > Streptophyta > Magnoliopsida > Sapindales > Rutaceae > Zanthoxylum > Zanthoxylum bungeanum. Next base: position 108,994 of record SKCR01039327.1, on the reverse strand, counting down.
GAACTAATTGCCTTAAATTCATATGTTTGATCATATCAAACATCTTTGAACAATTCAAAGATTCACGTTAAATTTCAAAGATATAGTTTTCAACACTTCAAATAGAATAACTTTGAACCAGTCAAAATATTCTATCCGCATTTCATTAGAAACTTATTGAAAGTTCTTGAACCATTCAAGACGTTCAATAAATGTTCTTTTAGAAACATGCAACTAAGTCATGACAATTCATTAACTAAGTTACGGAGTAAAGAAAACTATTTAAGGCAATTTCTAATTCATTAAACTACATAATCCAATGTATTAGTCTAATAAATCTTGTGGTCCAATGACGATCATTGGTTAAATGAGATTTAATCACATCCTGAATACAATATTCATTAAATGGATAAGGATATATGGTGTGATCTTGTATCAGACCATCATTTACCATACGAAATAAACATCTTATGCTTATGTGATGAAATCTCATAAAGCACAGTTCTAAGTTAATTAGTTAACCAAATATTTTCTTAATGTTTATCTTTTCATTAATGACACTACTAGTCATATTAAAATATGTAACAAATTTTTATATAAAACAAGTAAATATCCAATAGTCACAAGTTCTGATATCAAATATCAAAACAGTTATTAAACATTATTTTAAATAACTAGACGGAAGATCTAGTATCCAATGCCTACAGTTCTCGTATTGTGAGATTCAATGTCCAATATGAATAATTCATTCATATTTCAGCTAAACATATTTATTCGATATCAAATAACGACATAAATAGTTAAGAAACGTCGCAAAGCTTTTACAAAAATTATTTTCTGCAAAATGGCATAAAACTCGTTTTTTACCGAACCGACTACCCAATACACATGAGGGCTGCCCAGGTCAGCCCCAATAGTATTAGGGCAGTTCATGGGCTAGCCAAACAGTGAAAAATTCACTGTTTGGATAGCCGTCACCCGGTTGGCTCAAAAGTCACCCAGTAACGCCGTTTTTCGCCGTTTTCGCTTATTTTAACTCCGAAACAATTTCCGAAAATTGTTCCAACACCCAAAACACATCCAAACATTCATAAGACATTATTTTCATCACCATATGAATAATATTTCCAGATCTGATCCAGAAGCAATAATTATCAATTTTTCATGCTTTAATCCAACTTTTTCAAGATTAATCAAATTAATCACAACACCAATCAAAGTCACCACACATGAACCACCCAAGAACAATTCTAGGCATTACAAGAGTGGTAATAACACTCTAGAATGGAAACATATCATCAAATGAATAAATTAGATACATATTACAATAATTGCACCCAAAACACTTCACACATGCATCATCACTTCCAAATCCATCATCCATCACCAAAAGCCCCAATTTTTACAAACAAAGGAACCCTAGAACTATTCTAACAATTTAAAAAAACAAGAAACTAATTTCCAAGCTTATGGTTATTATAAATTACCTTTAATCTCTTGATTTCCTAAGCTTTTTCTTGAATTTTCCTTTGTTTTCTTCATGAATCATCAAATATGATTTTAGGGGTTTTGATGATGATGATGATCGGCCATATGCTTCCCTTGGAAGCAAAAGCAAATTTTTTTAGACTTAGCAAGGGTATTTATGTCATTTTTGTATTTTTAATTTCATTAAATTATAATAAGCTTTAATGTTAGCAAATCAAATTTGCACTTATTAGACTTTATAAAATCATGCCATGTGTTTCAATAATAATTAAACATATTTCATAACATTTATGAAACATGGATATTATTTAACTATTCAAATATTTAACAATTAAATATCTAAATAAATAATTAATATAATAATTAATATATTTTTATTTATATTTACATTAAATAACAAAATACATATATTAATGGCATGAGTCAAAATCTCATTTGATAATTAATTAATGTGTATCTAATCAAATTATGTATCAAACACAAATACACAATAATTACGATTGACCAAAAATGTCACTATACATGTGTTTTCGTTTAACCGATTAAACGATTCAAATTAACTCACTTAATCCGATGAAGTATTCTGAATAATCTATATTATTCATAACGCGTTGCCCAAGTGCTCAACGAGTACATTTCATATTGTGGGACTCTCTAAGTTTAGGTTTATCCGTCATAAAATCTAATTTTGTGTCTATAATTCATCCACTCATGAATTATGACGACCACAGATAATCTTGCTAAACTATGCAATTCGAGGTCATTGCATACGTATAATCCTTATGTCACAGACTATCCATGTTATACCTAGGATATAGATAAAAAAACGTCAAATCCATAATGCTTTCCAAGCTTAGAGATATAAAGAATTACCTTTAATTCTCCTTGTTTCCTTAAGCTTTTCTTGATTTTCCTTCATTTTATTCATTGTTTCATCAAACAAATTTTGGGGTTTTTCTTTGGAGATGGTCGGCCATGGTGGAGAATTATGAGAGTGAAAATAAATTTTTCTTCTTTTAAATTGATAATAACCGACTTAGGGGAAAAAGAGAGGGCATTTTGGTCAGTTGGCCAATTTAATCTAATTAATAATAATAATAAGCTTTATTTTGACAAATCAAATTTGTACACTTCAAGCTTAATAAAATCATGCCACTTATAACCAATAATAATAAAAAATATTGCATGACAATTATGTAATATTGAAATAATTTAATTATCTAGATATTTAACATTTAAATACCTAAATAATTAATTAAAGTGATTATTATTATATATGTATTTTTTATTTACATTAAATAACAAAATACATATATTAATGACATGTGTCAAAATCTCATTTGATAATTAATTAATGTGTATCTAATCAAATTATGTATCAAATACAAATACACAATAATTATTAAATGACCAAAATCCCATAATGCATGTGTCATCATTTAACCGTTTAAACAACTCGAATTAACTCACTTAAGCTGGTGAAGTATTATGAATAATCTGTATTATTAATAACGTGTTGCCCAAGTGCTCAAGGAGTACACTTCATATTGTGGGACTATCTAAGTTTAGGTTTATCCATCACGAAATCCAATTTCATGTCCATAATTCACCCACTCATGAATTATGACGACCGCAAATAATCTCGCTAAATTATGCAATTCGAGGTCATTGCATACGTATAATCCCTCCGTCACAGGCTATCCACGTTATACCTAGGATATAGATAAAAAAAGGTCAAATCCATTCAGTATAATATAGTCGACTTTCAAGTTACGATCTCTAAATAACACTCGGAACTAATTTAAGAAGTTATACCACAACCATGGATTTACTAGATCGCAAACACCCGTAGGATGCCTAAGTCCTGTACACAGGACTGACGGATTCTATCTTGATACGCACAAGATATCATGAGCATAAGTCCACACCCAATGAACATATGAAGGTCTGATCTAAATAGATCGGTGACGTGACTGCCATCAAAGTGCGGAGGATAACTCATCTATCCACAGTGGTATCTCAAGTCGAAGTACCACTATGCTCGCTCAAAGACGTTGGTGTACCATCTGTTGGGTTTCTACTATAGTCCCAAGATCATTCAAGCAATGAAAATATGTGAATACAATAAAGAAGTATGGCAGAATCATACTTACAATGAACGGATTTTGGATGCGAAGAACACAAAACTTTGGCTCCTCAATGAAGCTCTCGGCAATGGCCCTCTTTGTGCTCCTTTGATTTTCGGTCAACCTCCATGGAAGTCCTCCAAGCTCCAAGTTTTGATTTGAAATTTCATGCTCAAGGGTTTGTTTCCCTATCACCTTTGGATGACTCTTTATGTGCTAGCATTGGAAAAGTTGGCCACAAATCTTTCCATGGCTTCTTGTATCTCTCGGCATTGTCAAGAAGTTTTAGAGAGAAGAAGATGGCCCTTGGCCGAATTTAGTAGGGAGAGAGAGGAAGAGAATGAGTTGGTTTTTATGTATTTGGTTTTCCAAAAACTAATACCAAAAATTCAAATCCAAAAAGTACAAGGCAATAAAGCCTTCAAACCACCCCCATCAATCACAAGTGACTAACATCATATCACTCAAAGTGACAAGACATCTATCACTTGAATGACTAATAATGTGACGCTTGATGTGACTTGTGGGCCGCACTTGAATTCGAAATGCGAGTGGGCCCGCAAACACTCCAGGGCTCGGGTTCGCTAATTTCGAATTAACGAATTTTCTGTTGCGACGTAATTAAATCAAATTTAATTTAATAATTATGCGTAGCAAAATTACTATTCACGTCGCTTGCGAATTAATTCTAAATTAACTCGTTCGCCCGAATTAAAATCTAATTTTAATTCCGCGTCGAAATCTAATTTCGTATAATATATCGAATATAATTTATCGTATAATTAATTCCATATTAATCGTTCTCTCTCTCTCTTTCATTAATATTTTATCCCAGATAAAATATCTCCGTAATTAATCCTAGATTAATTTTCTCTCTAATTAATTAATCCCAGATCAGATTAAATGTGCGAGTCATACGTCATTGGTGAATCTTCGGGAAGCGACCCATGAGATCCCCGGATGTGGCGCAGTAAATCCGGTCGTCGGACTATCCAAACACGTACGTACCTAGTACTACGTTTTTACTGATTTACAAGACATGGTTGGCTTCTAGCAAACCACCGTGCCTACCCAATTCTCCAGAAATATTCTTAAAGGAATATGTAATCTATATCAGGCGTAGTATACGTAGTATTGCGTATTGCGATCCAGTATCGGATGTCACGTGCTAGGCCTGGGGCTGGAATTATGTCTGCCCCGTACGAAGCACATATCGGATCTTTGGTAACTAGTCTCTATAATCGGATAAGCATGACCTAGTCATATTATCCCAATAGCTGCAGCATATAAGAGCACCAGTTCCGTATCCTACGTGATCATCATCTTCACTATGACTGAAGTGATACTTCCATCTTGACATCACACCCAATACACTATGATTCTCAATATACCCAGAAGAGGCGTACACAGAACCGGTTAAAGCCCTAGACGACCAAAACCAAAGTATATTGATTGTCGCAAGTATTAGCGGTGCAAGTATCAGGTTAAGACCAAATACACCTACCCTGATTCGGACTTCCATAGACACATAGTCATACTACCAATGGAATTCCGAGGGGTCTATCCAGAGCGAAGCTTTTTCCATACCATCGGTAAACACAACCTCCTATTACACTTGCATGAGTATCCAATACCCAAATATATGGGAACTATGCCGTTATGCTCTCATAACACGCACAAGTGCAATACTAGTCTATTCCGCATTATCGATGTCCAATCTCGATAATACTACGACTATGGATGTTTTAATGATTAAACCTTCATGGATTGATACTGTCTCATATCTTATCAATCCAGAACTAATCATATGGACTTTTATCATTTATATATCCCGGTAATCTAATTACAAATGATAAAAGAGCAATTTCCTTTGTCACATAGTTAATTTGTACAACAACACCATGTTATGTACAAATAGTGATGCTATGGGTCATAATTGTCCAACAATCTTCCACTTGGCCTATAGCCAATCACTCAAGTGTCATACACTTGAACTATGTACGGTTCACTCAAACTTCTGCTGAGAAACTGCTTTCGTCAGCGGATTTGCAAGGTTATCATCTGATGCGATTTATTCGATCATCACATCGCCATGATGTATGATCCGAACGAATCAGATGAATAGTTGTAGTATATATTTGGACCGTTGATGAGACCATTAATTCTTTAGCCTGTGCTGTAGCCTAGCTCAGGTGCTAACAGAACTACTCCTAATCCAATTATGATTATTAAGATCCAAATGGCTTCTATTGCTGCCTCAACTGCATCAATATTCTGTTTTTGTTATTTATTCGGTAACAGTATCTTTCTTGGAAGATTTCCAGCTCACTGTTTCGTTATTCAAACTATATAGTACCGTTATTACGACATACAGTCGTTATTATCGGTTAGGAAACTTGCAACGATGAACCCAATCACTTGAAGTTCTCATTCTCCATAATTTAAGAAAGCATCCTTAGATCATCTAAGATACGTAAGGATTTTCTTAACATCAATCTAGTGACTATCACTTGGATTGGCCTGATTGTGACTCCATATGCTCAAAGCACATGAGAGACCAGGTCGCGTACATTCGTTTCAATGTACGAGTTCTCGGAGAATGCCAACAACTTTTAGATCTATCCCAGTAGATCTTTATTCCTAGAATAAAGGTTGTTTCTCCCAAGAATTCTATGGAGAATGTTTCATGAAAGCCAAGCTTTCACCGATTACATTACGGGAATGTCATTTCCAAGAAATGATATATCATCATTTTATAGGACGATCACTTTTAGTGCGCTCCCACTAACCTCCTTATATACACAAGAATCATTTTCGTTTTGAATTAAATCATATACCATTATGATTACATCAAAACTATAGTTCCAAGAACGCAATGCTTGCTTCAATCCATCAATGGATCGAATAACCTGCAAACCTAGTTTGCTTGTTTAGGTACGACAAAATCGTCAGGATGTTGTAAACATCCTCCAAAAGGTTTCCGTTTAAGGAAAATGATTTTGGCGTTTAGCTGCCATATTTCATAAATGAAACATGCAACATCTGCAAGCATTATCCAAATGGATTTAATCACGGCAACATGTAAAAGGTTTCGTCGTAATCGAAACAATATTGATAACGATACCTTTTCGTTACAAGTCTAGCTTTGTACATTGGTATGTTGCCATCCATGTATGTCTTCCTTGAAGACTTATATAGTACCAGTAGGCACAATGCCTTTCGGTACATCAACCAGTGTCCAAACTTGGTTGGTATACATGGAATCCATTTCGGATATCATGACACTTTGCCATAACAGGGAGTCGATACCTTGTATCACTTCCTTATACGTAGTCAGTTCGTGTTCCTCAATAAGATTGACATCTTCATAAGGTGAGATCAGAAACCCATACCTCCCAGGTTGTTTCCTGACTCTTTCTGACTTACGCGGTTCTTGTGTATTCCAAGATTGTGGTACAGTTTCATCCTTGATGAACTGTTTGTGTTCCATTAAGGAATCAGTGTCTGGAACATTATTACTTTGATTTTCATCGAGTTTTACTTTCCTCCCACTTACCACTGCATATCGGTATTCCTCTTAGGAAAACCGCATGGCGAGCAATAATTACATTGTTCTCTTGTGAGTTGTAAAGTACTATACTTTGGTTTCCCTAGGATAACCTACAATTTAGGCACTTATCCGATTTGGGTTCTAGTTTGGTATCATCCAAACATATGCCCAGCATTCTTAAATCTTCAGGAATGAGAAAACCCGGTTTCTTTCCTGTTCATATCTAATATGAATTCTATCAAACATGATTTTCATGGAACCTTATTCAAAATAAGTTTTGCACTATTAATGCGTATCCCTTGAAGGAAAATGGTAGCTCAGAGCGACTCATGATTAACCTTATCATGTCCAACAAAATTTGGTTTCTCAGTTTGGACACACCATAAATAGAGGTGTTCCGTGAGGAGTCCACTGTGAAAGAATACTATACTCTTTCAAATAATTGAGAAATTTATTGCTTAAGTATTTTCCACTAGGGTCTAACCCTGAGGTTTAATACTTTAGCCGATCTGTTTGTCTACTTCGTGTCGAAACTCTTTGAATTTATCAAAAGTTTCTGATTTATGTTTCAAAAGAAACACATAACCATAACGTGATGCCACATCTGTAAAGGTTACGAAGTATTCATATCCACCTCTAGCCTAGCTAGATATGGGCCCACTTACGTCACTATGAACGAGGGCTAACAGATTGATGGCACTTGCACTTTTACCAAGTAAAAGGTATTTTAGGCACTTTGCCTAATAAACTAGATTCGTAGACATCATTTGAATAGGATCAAATCCGTCCTAGTATCCACTCTTCAAAAGTGTGGATATACGAGTCTTGTTTATTGTGTCCCAGATAACAATGCCACAAATAAGTCTCATCTGATGAAATCATGTTTGAGTTATTTGTTGTCATGTTATATGTTTGAGATTCATTTACATTCAAAATATAAATACAGTTATTCACATCTAATGTGTTTATCTCAATATCATCTTTATAAAATGAAACACTTAGTGTTCTAGAATATAAAGGTATACCCAACGAGGTTATACTATGATATAGAGATAATGTTTCTAGTCAAACTAGTTACATTATAACAGTTTCCTAATTTAAGTGCACACCCGAAGGGTAGTTCCTAAACTTAGTTCTCTACGGTTAAAACAGCGACTCTCGTCCCGTTTTCGATTCGCAGATCAATCTCGACTGAAGTCAGTCTCCCACTTATCAGTAGATTATGCACACCAGTACATATATATGTACCACATCTAGTATCAAAATCCAATTTTGAAACTAATAGTGAACATGTTTATGACAAACATACTTGAAGCCGGAGCCTTGCCTCTCTTCACTTCCTTCATGTCTGCCTTGTCCATACGGAAGTCACGCTTCCAGTGACCCCGTTTGCCATAGTTTAGGCAGACATCTGGGATATGTCCTTTGTCTTCCCAGAAGACTGTGATGATTTTGCCTTTGCCCCTTTTAGAAGCTCTGGCTCTGCCTCCTAGAGCATAGCCATCAACTCTCAAAGAGTTTACTCTTGGTTCATAATGAACCTGCCCCAGCTTTCGGGTAGAGACTATAAGATCAAATCTTTGGTAGTCTCGGCCACGTAGGTAATGCCTAGCTAACCTAGCTGTTCGATATCAGCAATCATCTGCGACACCTAGTGCTCGACAGATGTACCCTCTGACATACTTGAGCGAAAGAGCTTCTTTTGCAATTAGTACTTCTAAGATCTAAGAATAGATCTATGAAGATCTTTAATTTCAACATCATGTTATAAGGATCTAATCCTTTAGTCTGACGATGGAATTAAAGTGTCATTGCATTTAGTATAAAGGATTGAGCACTAAAGTTATCATCACATGAATCTTCCAAAGATAATGTTCTACTATTTGCTCAACTCAGGGCTCAGGCCAAGAGGTTTCTTTATCAAATAAAGTAACTTCTCAGTTACCAGGACTATCCTGAAGTTTTATTCCCAATCTGAAAATTAAAGTCGTTTAATGACATTTTTACCCAGGTTTATGTTTTAAACGCTGATCTTTCAGTTATCTTGATTGCTATAGTCCAACTATCCAATCAACGATTTCAGGTACTATTTAATATAATGATTACTATAGTCTAACTATATAATCAACTATAATTTGATTATTTAAATTCAAATATATTGCTTACTATAATCCAATTATATAATCAACTATAATTTGAAGTAGTTTGAATACAGTCCAAATGTTAAATTAAAACAACGATATTAGTCCAACTAATATTTATTCGAGTAATGACGAAAAAGGATATGAGCGCGTATTGGCAAGTAACTAAACAAAATTGCAAATTTAATACTTGCCTCCCACTATTTTTCGGCGAGCCTCTAACCCTCTGTTGAGTACTCGGGAAACCTTGTTTCCTAGTGGGCTAGGATCCCGTTAAATAACACACAACCTTGACTTTGGCCAACAAATTGTATGATATTTAACTAGGTAGATCTCTAAGATCAATTGGATCTCATCCAATTCCTAGATCCAGTAGGTGGACATCCAAGTCCGAAACATATATCTAATATATGCCAATATATCCAATATATTGCCTAACCTTTTTCCTCTGAATCAATTAAGCATTGGCCTTGGCATAACAAACTTAATGATCCCAGTTAAGCGTGACCCATTGACCTTGGAAAGCTTCGTAATCGATGTCGATGGACAAGAAGTGATCTTGACTTTGGCCAACACCGGCGACGTCCCAACTAGAGGTGGGCAAAAGAACCGACCGAACCGAACCAAACCGGACCGAATTTACGATTTTTTTTCCTAACGGTTCGGTTTGCGGTTCGGATTGGCCCACCCCAAACGGTTTACGGTTCGGTTCAGGACCTAATCCGAACCGCACCTGTTAAACCGAACCGAACCGTTATAATTAAAAAAATATAAATTTTTATAAAAATTTTTGTATTTTTCTTTTAATTTTATTCTATGTTTTCTTTTTATTAGTATGTTAATACTTTTATTCTTGAATTTTTGTTAATATATTTATTTGTTAATACTTTTATTCTTCAATTTATTTATTTTATGGCAGCATCATTATTCTTGAAAGTAAGATGTTGGATTTGTCTCTTAATTAGAATGATGGTAGCATCATTATTCGAGGTAATTTTTAAAAAATACAAGAATTAACTGGTCCTCATTTTTCAATCCTTTATGGAGTGCATATGTTTCCTTGAGTCACAGCTTACACCCTAGCACTTCATACCATTTGTTGGATAGACTAGTTTTTTTTTTTTTTTTTGTTCACTTAAGTGGATGAAATTTTATTTTAAATATAATAATGCGTAAACCGAACCGAACCAATCCGTAAACCGCTAGTTTAAAAAATTTTCAATCCGAACCAAACCGTTATTTAATGGTTTGGTTTGAGAGGTAAAAAATCTGAACCGTAAAATATGGTTTGGTTCGGTTTTTAGCAAAAACCGAACCAAACCGAACCGCGCCACCCCTAGTCCCAACGCACTCCTGAGAAGCGACTTAAAAGGTAAGACCTGAGGGACCCCTTTGTTATATTTTACACGGCATGCTTGGTTGGACGTGGAATACGTCCAACCGGGCATGCAAAGTTCTACATTAAAAAATGGCCAAACTATTGGTCATATTGCTTTACTATTCCGCATTGATTTTCAGTCATTTATTTTCCTTTAATATTTCGCACTTAGCTTACTATTTATCATTTCTGTTATTTATTGTTGTTTCATCACATGCATTGTCATATTCCATGCATACATTGAGTTGATGATTGCGTGCTATCTCTTGCGGTATATCGGATGGAAACCCAGACGTAAATTCCGTAGCCGAATCCAAATGGACGGTAGTGTGGTCTGTACTTGGGATACAACTCCACGTACCGCTTGAGAGACTTTCAAGCACGTGTTTCATTTTGTTATTTAAATCTATGCTTATCGTCCCGCTATTTATCTTTTTTATGCATTTTGTTTATTCATGCATTGTATCACAACTTGGACAAGACACCGATATGGAACAAAGCCTTCATGATTCAAACACATCCACGATGGACAAAGGCCTTGACTTTGGCCAACAAACCAATGCCAATCTTAGATCTTGAGAATGAATCATTCAATGGAAGGAAAAACGTTTAATATATGTTGAGGGTTTTTCGCGTAATTGGCAACCAATTAATTATCTTTGATTAGGTCTCATCATACACCCTTAAACATGCATTCTAAAAGCATAATAAGGCGCGATAAATAAATTAATAATGATATGCGGATGGATATTTAAAACACTTTGTTCCTAGAACAAATCTATCCATTTCCTCTCTCCCGCTAGCACAAATCTTACTTCTACCCAATTACATAACACTTCTAAAGAAACCTCATTTACATTGAGGGGAATAAGTGAGGAGAAATACAAAGAGTCAAGAGGTAATAGGCTGGACAGGCAGGTCCAATTTAATAAATTCTAAATTTATTACAATAATTTCCAAAATTGCCCTCACCCATCTAATATCCATCCGATATACATTATTCATACATCACATCCATGTATTCACAAAAAGCATGTTATCAATCAATCTAATCCAATTAATTAATATGAAATTAATGACCATCCAATGTTCAAACAACGATTTGATTTGCCCGAGTCCAACTCGTTTTAAGAATAAGTACTCAAAGTACGAATTCTCGAATTATATTAAACTACAACATTAAATCCAATTTAATTTGCATTCAATACTAATTCTTTATTTAATTCCAAATTAAATAATCACACTTTTTAATGAGCCTTTGCGACTTAGATTCTAAATCTAATCTTAACGAGTCTCAAAGCCCAATTAACATCCAATGTCAATTTAATTAAAGTCCAATGAGCTTTCAATTAATTTGTAAGGCATGGACTTTGGCAACCAAAGCCCAATAAGGAATCACCCTTTTGCCAAAAATCAATTTAGGCCCATTAGGCCCAATTAAAATTTTAAAGGCCCATTTTATTATATTTGGACTTTATGGATATGGTTTTGGGCCCAATTGGATCCAACCAATTAACCTAAACCAAACTTGGCCCAACCAAGCCCATTAAGCCCAAATACAACTTTATTAGCCCAATTCCAAATTAAGCCCAATTAATTTAAATTACAAAATTCCAAATTTCACAATTAAATCAATTTAAAGTGTATAGCCATAATTAATTATTCAAATTAATATTTCCAAAACACAAATTTACATAATTAATCATGCTAATCATCATCAACTCATGTCCAACATAATTGAATCAAAAATCATATCATTTCCATGCTTCAAAGTCAAGGCATTTTAGGGTTTTTAGTTCAATTCCGATTTCAATCCAATTGAAACCTAAATCAACATTTCCCAGTCTTTCAAACTCATCCAATGATTCAAAAACCAAAAAATCACCATGACATTTAGGGCACCAACTTTCGGCCAAGCCAATAATTTGGGGAAAATTTGATCCAATTCAATTTTCATCAAATTGATCATGCATAACACTATATTATCATCATTCAAGCATACTCAAACAATCAATTTAATCCAAACATGCTTAAATCAATTTTACCCAATTTTACCCTAAATCCAATTTCATGCTTAAATAAAGCTCTTGATACCATTGTTGGGTTCTGACTGGCGTAAACACACACGTATAACGCAAGCGCACGTATCGTTCAAGTAGTATAAAAATATCGATCCCACGAGGACTTAATTCCTACTGTTGTTATTAATTATTGATACTATTTATTTACAAGTATCTAATTATAGGGAGAAGAGAATGATTGTTTGATTGGTTGGTTGAATGTGGTTTTCCTTAATTAAAATAAATAAAATAAACAAAAGAAAATACTAAGAAAAATAACAAAAGACTCAAAGATCTAGGGTTGTGAATCTTTCTAATATCTTTAAAAAGATGAAATGGTTATTTCATGGTTGTGCAATAAATCGGTTTACTAACCTGGAACACTAAATTATGCGAAAGCCTCTGTCGATGGTCAGACGCAAATACCCAGTTTAACCCAATGGAACCATATGTCTATGTCAACCAAATTATCTGGATTCATTAAGTTTAGGTTCCAATTATGGCTACCCCCGCCCGACAGGTATATGTCTATCCTGTAAGGAAATCTATTAAAGGGTTATCTATCCTCAAGGAAGATCATGGGCTATTAAGTCTAAGGCTGAAACCTAAAATTCCTTGTCAAGTTTATTTTAGATTTACCACATCAATCTTATTGGTGATCAGACAACAAGAAGCATTAAGCTTAAGACTTAATAAGTAAACCTTTAAATTACCCAAACTATAAAATAACCCATATAAAACGGTGATATTAGAATTCATCACAACCCCAGATAACTAACTTAGTTACGACACATAACTAGGGCTAGTAAAAACTTAAATAAAATAAAAGACATAAAGTAAAATTCTGAAAAGTAAATTGCTGAAAAGTAAATGACGGAAAGTAAATGCTGAAATTAAATACTGAAAATTAAATGCTGAAAGTAAATTGCTGAAAAGTAAATTGCTGAAAAGTAATGCTGAAAGTAAATTGCTGAAAAGTAAATTGCTGAAAAGTAAATGCTGAAAGTAAATTGCTGAAAAGTAAATAAAGTAAAAGTACAATAAAAGAAAATGGTGGGTAAAAGGATCCACTTTTATTACTTCTATTTTAGATATCTCCCTTAATATAATATATTAACTTTACATGATAATTACCAACCAGCCATATAGGCTGTATCCAGATTAAGTCAAATTAATAATTAATTACCAACCGACCAATCAGGCGGTATCCAGTTTAGTCAGGTTAAAACCAATTTAAATAATTACCAACCGACCAATATGACGGTATCCTCGTTAAGTCAGGTTTTAACTAGTTTATATATTATAATTAAGGGAGATTAATCTAAATATTAGTAATAAAAGTTTTACCTTTTATCCCAGCAAAGGGAGTTACCTCCTCATTACTGAAAAGTAAAAACTGAAAATTAAAGAAAGAAAAGTACTGTGCGTAAAAGTAAATTGCGGAAAGTAAAAACTGAAAAGTAAAGAAAAGAAAGTGCGAAAGCGGAAATTAATTACTAAAAGCTATAAATAAACAAACAAGATACAATCTTCTTAGTATTATTAAGGAAATCCTTAGAAGACAATATGAATTTACAAATGAAATGGTTTGGTATTTATAGGCAAAATTTTTCCTCCATCAAATCATCCTCCAAATCCATTATTAATTGCTCCACTAATTGCTCCACTAATTACTCCACCAAATCCATTATTAATTGCTCCACTAATTGCTTATCATGTTTGGTGGTGATTTGATAATTTTTATTATTTATTTATTAATTTATTTTTTACTTTGAAAATGATTGAAAATGACTTTAATAATTACACACAACACACTTCTGGATGGTTCATCAATTTCGGGCATGAAAGCTTCAGAATTAGAAATTATTTTGTCTTTCAATGTTGTATATCTTTGAGTCTTCTTTAATCTGGAACTTGAATCAGCTCAATCTGATATCGGAGTACAAGGTTATGCCCAAAATACGACAGATGTGCAAAACTGGAATTTCCAAAACTGCACTTCGTTAAAACGCTCTTTCAAGTTTCCAATCTCCAAAATTAATATGTCAAGTCCAATTTTTGCCCTTATTTGACCCACATTTCATCCTAAATGATTTCATTGGGTCCTAATATTATTTTATCTGCAAAATAAACTAAAACACATCAAAACGTTCATCAAACCCGAGAAACTAAACAAAATATTAAGTAAAAGGGGCGGTAAATATTGATATATTTTCCGCTCATCACACCCACAAACCTAATATTTTGCTAGTCCTCGAGCAAAAAAACAAAATAAAATACAAGAAACAATTAAAATTAAACTAAGCCACTTTCGTAGGGATCACAGTTGCATTTAGCATATGCAACAAGCCTTTAAACCCCTAGGTGTCCCTAGTGGACGAGTTATAGTCTCGTGAGGGCTTACAGCAACGATACCCACAAACGTTTTACAAAAGTAAAAAGATAATAAAACTAATGCACACAAAAACAAAAAGACAAGAGAAAATAGAATAAAGAAGTTAGTGACTAATCATGTGAAACTTATACTCCAAGTTACTAGTTGTTTTCTTTCTTTCTAAATTACTGAATAAGTAAATTCTCCGATTATATTTACCATTCTCCATATGCACAACCGAAAAAATATTAATCAACTCATTTTTGCCCACAACAGTCACAAGTGCAGTTGATAAGAGAGTAATATTTTTGTCCTAAAGTTTTATCAGAATTCACACCTTTTGTAGCAATTGAATAATTTTTCTGATTTTTCTCTTTGATTTTTGATTTTTTTTTATTTATATACAATATCTTCCATCTATGTAGCGAGTGTTGGGTCGGTGGCTCCCAAACCAGTTGGCTTTAGGGCACCAGGTGTTAAGACACCCTTATGGACTTAATTACTCAGACTTCAGATATATATATTTTTGCAGCATCTTTGATCCATGTAGCAAGCTTTGGCCAGTGACTCCCAAACCAGTTGGCTTTAGGGCACTAGGTGTTAAAATACCCTTACAGATTTAATAACTCGGATCTAAGACGTTTTTTTTGTTTTTGTTTTTGTTTTTTATTTTTTTTTGCTCCATCACTTTTTAAGATGCTTTCTCCAATTAAACTAGTGCACTAAATATTATAAACTTTTCAATTACAACTCATGTATGTATGTTACTATGCATGTTGATAATACCTGCCAACTGAGCATATGAAGATCCATTTTAGTCAGTATTATGGAGAATTCACAAATTAAAATAATTCAAAAGGAAATAAACAAAAATTAACTTGTTCCGAAATAGGTTTTAGACACGTCTCAGGAGTGGAAACTCCTTACTCAGCTATCTCTTACCAATTTCACATTTTTAGTCAAAATAAAAACATAAAAACACAAAATATTTTTGTAATTTTTGAAAAATGTTCAATTTTTTGTATTTTTTTGAAAAATTTTGGACTAAAAATAAAAACAACACACAACTAAAAACAAGATACTGATCAACTAATTCCCTCCCCCAAACCTAAATGAGACATTGTCCCCAATGTCTTAAACAATAGAAGAAGAGCTTGGAAGATAGTACCTGGTTAGCTGAAATTCTACACGAAAAGTTAAAGGTTAAGATCCAGATTAATCCGACGCCTCTTACCACGATCGTTCTCGGACCAATTTATCTTTGAAAGGATAGGGTCAATTTGTGGTTCATAGGCTAAGATTTGGTCAATTAGATCCGGAGCAGTTCTGGCAGTAAATATGAGTTCTTTTAAAGGTTTTGACACGAATCCATTTCTTCGGGCATCATCAAGAAACACACAAAGAAAATCATAAAATCTATCAACGTTAAACAGCCCATTGGTTTATGGTGTATGTTCAAGTTCGCCCAAGATAGCACTATAAAAATTTCCTCTAATGTGCCCAAGCCATCTGGCAAAGTAATAAAAGCATCAACACGGTTAATCATTTCCACTAGTCGTTCAGACATACCTGGCACGATCAGTTCCTCTCTGTTTGATGGTCCAATAAGATTTGCTTTTGCCAAGGGTCTTGGGATGATTCCCAAAATGTGACTACCTCCTTCCTGTACAGCCTTTGAAACGATCCCCATTAGTCCAAGATTGCCTCCGCCATATACTAAGTGCATATTCCTTGCAGCTAAGACTCGACCCAATTCATGTGCTTCCTCTACATATTGTGGTTTAGTACCAACACTAGTACCGCAAAACACACAGATGTTTTCACACTCGTCTTTTTGAAGTGGCTTCCATTTTTTATGTATTTCTTTCTCAACTCTGGATGACTTCAAAAGTGTAATGACAAGCTGAATTTATAGAACCTGAAAAGGGTGAGTAATAATAGCACTAGTATCTTCCAAAGGACGATTGTTAGCTAAACGATAAAAGAAATCGTGAAAGGTCAAAAAGTCTGGATTTTGTCTACGAAATTAAAGATAATTACAAAAGAAAAGCAAATCAAAGCAATAATTAAGGCAACAGAAATGTGTATGCAATACGCCATTCGCTTAGTATAAATTCATCATGATGCGTCTCAAGAATCCATTCCTTACTCAGCCATCACTAATGACTTAATTCTCATCTTTGCAAACACCATTCCTTCTGTCTTATGCTTTGTTTGAGCTTTTCCTACAAAAAATAACACACAAAATTAAAACTCCCACAATATGTATACACAAAATTTGAAAACAAAATTACAATAAAGTGCAAGGGTTGTCTCCCTGCTAGCGCTAAATTTTTCGTCTTCAGCCAGACGTGACTGAAATCTATCCGTCAATGAGGTTTCTCAACATAATTTTGGATGTCCTATTAAAGAAATTCCCATGTGCGTTGCTTTTAACGGGGCTCTTCCAACGGTAAGGTGGCAAAAAGAATTTTGTCTCATTCAGTGCTTGTGTCACCTTCTTAAACTTTGTCACTCCAGTGGTCCTGAAAAGAAAGAAAGAAAATCATGAGGTCTCGTATGGTGTTTGACTTTGAATGGAAGTTCCATTTTGTCAAGCTTCTGGGTGATATCTCTAAATTGTACTCCCCAAAACAGTGATGTTTCTCCTGAATGCTCAGGATTTTCAATTAGGTCAGACATTTGCTCCTCCATTTGCTCTGCTTCTTGCTCAACTTTTTCTTCACAGATAAATTTTAAAATTTCTGTATTTAATTCTTCATCCGTCATATGTGAAATGCATGCTCCATCAGTGTCAATCTGAGGATGTAAAGTTATGCCTGTTTTTAGGTCTTCATCCTCTAATCTGAGTAAAATAATTGGTTCAGGTAGATCTTCTTCAAACATTTGTGCAATGGATGCACCAAGATCTTCATTTGGAGGATAGAAAATTTCATCCTCATTTGTTGGTGCAGTTGGTACAAATAGCTCAGCTTCTTCATCCTCGTCAGAGTCAGAAGAATAATAAAACTCAAATTGAGATTGTGTCGGTTCAGGCTCCTGAACAGATACCTCTGATTCTTGATACTGCTCAGCCTCGTCCTCTATTATGATGTCATGATGAATCTCAGGATATTCGAAGGCTTCTTCAGTATCATTTGAATTTGCTCCGTGAGATATGTGATTCAGGTTATCTGTTAATTATCTAACTTGATCTATCATCCTTTGTATAGACGCCGCTTGACTCTGAATTTGTGCATCTAATTGAGCTTCCCATTCTTCGAGCCAATCTTTGAGCATGTGGATCAACTGATCTTCCTCTGATGGTTCTGATTGTTGATGGAAATCGAAGGTAAATGGTGGATAAGATGGAAAATGTGATGGTTATTCGTACCATGAATGATTCTGATAATTCTGTCACTCTGAAAGGTATATGCATTGATCGCTCGGGTGGTTACCATCACATATTACACATCTCCCCATTTCGTTCTGTTGAGCAAATGTAGTATTGCTTGATTCTGAAATCCAGTGATAGTTGTTGGGCTGGAAAACAGGCCTCAGAAAACCAGACTGTTGCTCCCTGAATTGGGGTGTATCTTTTTCTAGTAAAGCTCGTAATCTTTCAATCTCCCAATAATGTTCCATTTTTCAATCACCTGAAAACAAAAGAAAGAAATAAAAATTACAGATAAAAATAAAGAAAATTATATACAGGTAAGTTAGATAGCTTTAAAATTAACAACTCAATAAATATAAGTCCCCGGCAACGGCGCCAAAAACTTGACCGACGTAAACACACACGTATAACGCAAGCGCACGTATCGTTCAAGTAGTATAAAAATATCGATCCCAAGATGACTTAATTCCTACTGTTGTTATTAATTATTGATACTATTTATTTACAGGTATCTAATTATAGGGAGAAGAGACTGATTGTTTGATTGGTTGGTTGACTGTGATTTTCCTTAATTAAAATAAATAAAATAAACAAAAGAAAATACTAAGGAAAATAACAAAAGACTCAAAGATCTAGGGTTGTGAATCTTTCTAACATCTTTAAAAAGATGAAGTGGTTATTTCATGGTTGTGTAATAAATCGGTTTACTAACCTGGAATACTAAATTATGCGAAAGCCTCTGTCGATAGTCAGACGTAAATACCCAGTTTAATCCAATTGAACCATATGTCTATGTCAACCAAATTATCAGGATTCATTAAGTTTAGGTTCCAATTATGGCTACCCCCGCCCGACAGGTATATGTCTAGCCTGTAAGGATTTATTAAAGGGTTATCTATCCTCAATGAAGATCGTGGGCTATTAAGTCTAAGGCTGAAACCTAAAATTCCTTTGTCAAGTTTATTTTAGATTTACCACATCAATCTTATTGGTGATCAGACAACAAGAAGCATTAAGCGTAAGACTTAATAGGAAACCTTTAAATTACCCAAACTATAAAATAACCCCTTATAAAACGGTGATATTAGAATTCATCACAACCCCAGATAACTAACTTAGTTACGACACATAACTAGGGCTTGTAAAAACTTAAATAAAATAAAAGACATAAAGTAAAATGTTGAAAGTAAATTGCTGAAAAGTAAATGACGGAAAGTAAATGCTGAATTAAATACTGAAAATTAAATGCTGAAAAGTAAATTGCTGAAAAGTAAATTGCTGAAAAGTAAATGCTGAAAAGTAAATTGCTGAAAGAAATTGCTGAAAAGTAAATGCTGAAAAGTAAATAAAGTAAAAGTACAATAAAAGAAAATGCTGAGGTAAAATGATCCACTTTTATTACTTCTTGTTTTAGATATCTCCCTAATAAATATATAAACTTTGCATGATATACCAACCAGCCATATAGGTGGTATCCAGATTAAGTCAAATTAATAATTAATTACCAACCGACCAATCAGGCGGTATCCAGTTTAGTCAGGTTAAAACCAATTTAAATAATTACCAACCGACCAATATGACGGTATTCTCGTTAAGTCAGGTTTTAACTAGTTTATATATTAATTAAGGGAGATTAATCTAAATATTAGTAATAAAAGTTTTACCTTGTACCCCAGCAAATGGGAGTTACCTCCTCATTACTGAAAAGTAAAAACTGAAAATTAAAGAAAAGAAAAGTATTGTGCGTAAAAGTAAATTGCGGAAAGTAAAAACTGAAAAGTAAAGAAAAGAAAGTGCGAAAGCGAAAATTAATTACTAAAAGCGGTAAATAAATAAACAAGATACAATCTTCTTAGTATTCTTAGGAATTCCTTAGAAGAGAGTATGAATTTACAAATGAAATGGCTTGGTATTTATAGGCAAAATTTTGCCTCCATCAAATCATCCACCAATCCATTATTAATTGCTCCACTAATTGCTCCAGTAATTACTCACCAAATCCATTATTAATTGCTCCACTAACTGCTTATCATGTTTGGTGGTGATTTGATAATTTTTATTATTTATTTATTAATTTATTTTTTACTTTGAAAATGATTGAAAATGACTTTAACAATTACACACCAACACACTTCTGGATGGTTCATCAATTTCGGGCATGAACGCTTCCGAATTCGAAATTATTTTGTCTTTCAGAGTTGTAGATCTTTGAATCTTCTTTAATCTGGAACTTGAATCAGCGCAATCCGATATCGGAGTACAAAGTTATGCCCAAACTAAGACAGATGCGCAAAACTGGAATTTCCAAAACTGCACTTCTTTAAAACGCTCTTTAAAGTTTATAATCTCCAAAATTAATATGTCAAGTCCAATTTTTGCCCTTATTTGACCCACATTTCGTCCTAAATGATTTCATTGGGTCCCAATATTATTTTATCTGCAAAATAAACTAAAACACATCAAAACGTTCATCAAACCCGAGAAACTAAAAAAATATTAAGTAAAAGGGACGGTAAATATTGATATATTTTCCGCTCATCAGTTTCTACTATAGTCCCAAGATCATTCAAGCAATGAAAATATGTGAATACAATAAAGAAGTATGGCGGAATCATACTTACAATGAACGGATTTTGGATGCGAAGAACACACAACTTTTGCTCCTCCATGAAGCTCTCGGCAATGGCCCTCTTTGTGCTCCTTTGATTTTCGGTCAACCTCCATGGAAGTCCTTCAAGCTCCAAGCTTTGATTTGAAATTCCATGCTCAATGGTTTGTTTCCCTATCACCATTGGATGACTCTTTATGTGCTAGCATTGGAAAAATTTGCCACAAATCTTTCCATGGCTTCTTGTATCTCTCGGCATTGTCAAGAAATTTGAGAGAGAAGAAGATGGCCCTTGGCCGAATGTAGTAGAGAGAGAGATGAAGAGAATGAGTTGGTTTTTGTGTATTTGGTTTTCCAAAAACTAATACCAAAAATTCAAATCCAAAAAGTATAAGGCAATAAAGCCTTCAAACCACCCCCATCAATCACAAGTGACTAACATCATATCACTCAAAGTGACAAGACATCTATCACTTGAATGACTAATGATGTGACGCTTGATGTGACTTGTGGGCCGCACTTGAATTCGAAATGCGAGTGGGCCCGCAAACACTCCCGGGCTCGGGTTCGCTAATTCCGAATTAAAGAATTTTTTGTTGCGACGTAATTAAATAATTATGCCTAGCAAAATTACTATTCATGTCGCTTGCGAATTAATTCTAAATTAACTTGTTCGCCCGAATTAAAATCTAATTTTAATTCCGCGTCGAAATCTAATTTCGTATAATATATCGAATATATTATTTTATCGATTAATTCCAAATTAATCGTTCTCTCTCTCTCTTTCATTAATATTTTATCTTAGATAAAATATCTCCGTAATTAATCCTAGATTAATTTTCTCTCTCTAATTAATTAATCCCAGATTAATTATGTGCGAGTCATACGTCATCGGTGAATCTTCAGGAAGCGACCCATGAGATCCCCGGATATGTTGGCAGTAAATCCGGTCGTCGGACTATCCAAACACGTACGTACCTAGTACTAAGTTTTTACCGATTTACAAGACATGGTTGGCTTCTAGCAAACCACCGTGCCTACCCAATTCTCCAGAAATATTCTTAAAGGAATATGTAATCTATATCAGGCGTATATACGTAGTATTGCGTATTGCGATCCAGTATCGGATGTCACGTGCTAGGCCTAGGGCTGGAATTATGTCTGCCCCGTACGAAGCACATATCGGATCTCTGGTAACTAGTCTCTATAATCGGATAAGCATGACATAGTCATATTATCCCGATAGTTGCAGCATATAAGAGCACCAGTTTCGTATCATACGTGATCATCATCTTCACTATGACTAAAGTGATACTTCCATCTTGACATCACACCCAATACACTACGATTCTTAATATACCCAGAAGAGGCGTACACAGAACCGGTTAAAGCCCTGGATGACCAAAACCAAAGTATATTGATTGTCGCAACTATTAGCGGTGCAAGTCTCATGTTAAGACCAAATACACCTACCCTGATTCGGACTTCCATAGACACATAGTCATACTACCAATGGAATTCCGAGGGGTCTATCTAGAGCGAAGCTGTTTCCGTACCATCGGTAAACACACCTCCTATTACACTTGCATGAGTATCCAATACCCAAATATATGAGAACTATGCCGTTATGCTCCTATAACACGCACAAGTGCAATACTAGTCTATTCCGCATTATCGATGTCCAATCTCGATAATACTACGACTATGGATGTTTTAATGATTAAACCTTCATGGATTGATACTGTCTCATATCTTATCTGTCCGGAACTAATCATATGGACTTTTATCATTTATATATCCCGGTAATCTAATTACAAATGATAAAAGAGCAATTTCCTTTGTCACATAGTTAATTTGTACAACAACACCATGTTCTGTACAAATAGTGATGCTATGGGTCATAATTGTCCAACACCATCTATTAGGAAATCTTCAGTGAGTCGTTCAGTGTTTATCAAATAAACACCTATATGTCTATACGAGTCTCCGCGAGACTCATGGTTCATTGGGATAAACCATCAGACCACGTCACGAGATACGACATATACTGGTCTCAGCGGATTTTACTAACGACCCGTGTTAGTAAATCTTGACCAGGAACTTTATTTAAGGATATACATCTTATAGTGTGCTTCCCAATGTCAATTACAAACTGCGTTGTAACTGCGCACTACATTGTAAATCCTAGATTCTTTGTCTAATACACACGTATCACTAAACCAGATTTAGTTTCTATCTAACGTAATTAGATATCTAATCGTAATTAGATCGAATATGTGTATAAAAAACAAGAGGTGCTACCATTAAATAAGTAATATTACGGAAAAAAGAATTGTTCATATTTATGAATATGACATAAATACGATCCAGATTGGCACTATGAGCACCAACCCTAACAATGTACTAATCATAAACTAAACTTTATCCTGATTTAATTGGATTAAATTAAAGTGATAGAAAAATATGATTAGTGATACCTAATTATACATATCTAGACAAATTACATTAATCCCAAATAAAATTGATTAGAAGTTTTATTAATTAAAAATTCCTAAGTTTTGCTATAAATAGCAAGTTTGAGCAAGGTTTAATCAGCTTGAGAAAGTTAAAAACAAGCAAGAATTATAGAAATTATCTTAAGTAAAAGAAATATGTAGAGAAACTTTTGAAGATCTCTCACAAACATTTCAACAAGGAGAAATCAAGATTGGATCTTGGAGTGAAGCTTGCTAGCATTGGAATCAAGATTGGATCTTGAAGTCAAGCTTGCTAACTTTGGAAGTTCTCCATAATATTTCAAAAAGGAAAAGAAGATTGGATCTTGAAATCAAGCTTGCTAGGTAAGTTTGATCTTCTCTAAAAGCTATGTTTTCATTAGTGAATTATCATTTATGAGACATATAGTGTTGAATTATGTATTGGATACATAATAACATAGCTCGATGTTTTTGAAATTATGGTAATTAATATGTACGAATGCTTGGAAGTAGTATAAACACATTTTGCTTGTGATTGGGTCAAAATATTTATGTTGGACATAAATTTAAAATTAGAGTTTGGAACTCTAGATGAAAGCTTGGAGTTATGGCTATCATTCTAGAATCACTTGACCACATTTGAGTGACCTAGATTTGTTCATGAGTCATTTCATTATGGGATTCTAATTTGATTTGTGTTTTCGATTTAAAATTTACACAAGTGCGTATTTAAAATAGATTTATATTTTTGTAAGAATATTTGATGTTTTAAAAAATATGATTTTTATTCTATAATATCTGATGATGTTGGTTTTGATGTTAAAAATTAATTTTGGGTGTTTTGAAGTGTTTAAGAAAGATCGGAAGGAATTAGGGTAAAATACCCTATTTCCTTCAGCAAAAAGAGCTTAATGAAATCATGTAAATGCTTAAAAAAATGAGTTTGTATGATGGGCTCATGAGTTGACACGCGCGCATGTGCTACGTGCATCAAATTTTATTTCTATCCATTTTTTTGAGTTTCAGATTTCGATTCAGGCCCGATTTTTTTCTGTACACTCGTAATAGAATATAATATTTCATTAAATTATTTAAAAGTACACCCATGCTTGATATCTACGAGTTAGACCCACTTCCACTGTGCGGGGCACCGATCCAACCCTAAAGGTCCCACATTCACCCCAACCGAATGGTATCAACGCAGGTCTTAACCACACAACACATGTGTTTGAATCTATGCCTCTGTAATTTTAATTTAATTATGCATAAGTCATATTGGATATGCATTACATGTTTTAAATTAAAATTTTATTTTGACCCAAACATTTTAATACTTGATTGTCATAAATCTCATGTGATTAGGTGATTACCTTATTTTAAGTAAAAATAATAGTATGTTAGAGCATTATTGGATGTTTGTCTTATAAATATGTAGATGAATGAGTTCTTACTACTTATACCAAAGACTGTCATTATTGTGAGGGTATAAGTGCTCAGAACTTAGTTCGCTCCGGTTAATAAAATAAAAAATCATTAGATATAGCGTGAGCGTTAACGTAGTCACCCAATACCGTCATTATTGTGAGGGTGTACTTATGAAGGTCATTAGTGCACATTGAAAAGTACACACCTAGAACACGTCTTAATCCAATACTGTCCTTATTGTGAGGATAAGAAACGGTTCAGGACCAAACTTAGGAGTCACATAAATGTTATTGACCTTGGAGGTCTACCTAATGAGTTTATAAAGACCAAGACCATCATTATTGTGAGGTGGGAGAGTAAATGTCATAGGATCCAATCCCCGCTATGAAATTTTAATAGTCAAATTCTATTTTTCCGTTAAGGGAGATTACAGAATTACGTAAAGTAGTGAAGGGCACTAATAGATTAAAATCGATAATCGTATTAGTGTTTTTATATTGAAATAAAAATATTCTACTAGTGTTTAATTGTTGTCTTATTGATGGCTGCCGAAAATCTATTAATGCGATTTTTGGATTCTAATAAACTGAAAGGAGCCGAGAACTATTTTGAATGGGAAATGAACATTTCTTGTCTTGGAGTTTGAAAAGTTGAGCTATGTGACGATCAATCCATTGCCTGTTGAAATCGATCCTGAATACACTCCCGAAGAGCGAGAGATGTTTGAAAAATAGAAGGATGATAACCTAAAGGTGAAATCCTATATTTTAGGATCGATGGTTCAAGATTTGTTCAGACAGTACATAGAGGTACCTGATGCTTGGAGCATTATGAGAACACTCAAGGAGTTGTTCGAAACAAATAAAAAAAAATTGAAATATATCGGATGTCTAAGGAATTTTTACATGCTACACTCAAGGATGGAGAAGCGATCAACATTCATGTTTTGAACATGATCGACCAGATCTGATATTTGGAACGACAGGGTATTGTGATCGATGAATGACTATGCCATAATTTGATTCTGCCTTCTTTTGTAACACCCCACCAGAGACAGGATGCTACAGGCAAGATACAAGATTGACCCATCTCCATAAGCCTCTAAATTTATGAAAATCTGGCATGATGTATCCTAAAACCGGACAACCTGGATCTTAGTCCAGCATCAAAACGAACCTGAAATAAACATAATATATTATAATGTACCTCATGTCCACACCAACACATCAAAATCATCACCTAAGGGCTTTGTGCCCATATCATTTATCAACACTCAAGGGCTTTGTGCCCACCACATCATAAACAATCAAAATATTTACTTAATATATATACAAACAGTGCACTCAACACGACAAATAAAGTAATAACCAAATATCCTAAACTTCTAAACTTCTTCAAGGACACTTGCGAGGGTGACTGCCGCTTGGGTGATCTGCGTCTTGAGCATGACTTCCAAAGCTGAATTGGTTGACCCGTATGTTAGCCAACTTGTAAAACTAGCAAACTGGTTTGGTGTGAGTTTTAAAAACTCAGTAAGTAACCATGCTACTATTGTAAGGGTTTTATGGCGAAAATTCGATAACGCAGCGGAAACGCGGAAAATCAAAATTTTCCGATTTCAAAATTTTTCTTGGATCAATTAAATAAATTTATTTATTTAATTATCCAATTATCAAATTCTGAAATTTTGCACGAGAAACCAAATTTCTTGGTAATTGCCGAATTGGCCCAAAACTTTAAAAAATGATCATTTTAGTCCTAAAATTGTCAAATATAATTTTGGATGATTCTAAATCATTTCTAAAATGATTTCCAACATATCCAACACATCAAAATCAAATTGCAACAAAAATCGTAAATTTTTGCTAATTGCTGAACACACCCAGAATTTTTTCAGTTTTTGCAATTTGGTCATTTTTTGTTCAAAACATGTCAAGATCAAATCCAATCATCTCAAAAGTTAATATGCATCATATACACACCATAATGCATCACATATATGAAAAGCCTCAAATCTGGAAAGGGTTAAGAACCCTAATTTTATAATTTCTTCAAATTGACAAATTTTACCAAATCCATTAAATCCAACACTTTAATTCAAACTTTACCACATCAAACAAGTCTGACCGTCATGAACCAACTCAAGAACAATTCTAGGTCATCAATGAGTGTCTTAGCAACTCTAGAATGACAACTTGATTATCAGAGTGACACATCTATCTCCATGTCCGTGACGTACTGGTTTAGGAAAGCTTCGGCCAAGGTTTACCAATCATCCTTTACTTTTTTCTTGAGATTGTGGTGACATACAAGAGCTTCACCCTCCAGCGACAACCCAAACATCTTCTGCACTTGGCGTTGGGATTGTTAGGTTTTATAGGGAATTATAGGGTTAGCGCAGCGGAACACGGAAAATCAGAATTTTTCGATTTCAAAATTTTTTCTTAGATTAATAAATAAACTTATTTATTTAATTACCCAATACTTAAAATTGAAATTTTAACCCAAGAAATCAAATTTCCTTTAATTGCCATTTTACCCATAAATTTACAATTTGATCATTTTAGTCCTAAAATTGTCAAATATAATTTTGGATGATTCCAAATCAGTTCTAAAATGATTTCTAACATGTCCAACACATCAAAATACAAATTGAAACATGATCCCAACTAAAAGTCAAAAATGCAGAGAGGGTCCCAAATTTTTCATTAATTGCGATTTGGCCCAATTTGCTCAAAACTCCTCAAAATCAAATCCAATCAATCCCAAATTTGATATTCATCAGAATATGCAACATATATGAAACCCCCCAAAATTGGATTTGGTTTAGAACCCTAATTTCACAAATTACTCTAATTGCCCAATTTTCACTAAATTGATTTAATTCAATACTTTAATCAATTCTTTAACACACCAAACAAGTCTCACCACTTAAAATAACTTAAGAACAATTCTAGGTTATAATTGAGTGGAATTACAACTCTAGAATGTCAACTTGATTACTAATTAATCAAAATAAGCTTAATAAATCCTGTTAAGCTTAATTATTAAACATGCATGTTAAACACCTTCAAACAAGTTTCCAATACAATGATTCACGTAATTAAAGATTAGAGAAAATTCTAAACTACACAAGTTGAAGTATAGAAACATAGAAATAATTTCTTAGTTGAAGAAAGTTGGAAATAACTTATAAAACTCCAAGTTTTCAAAGCTTTTTTCTTTTGTTCTTCACCTTTTTCTCTCAATCTTTTACTTAGTGAATTTTAGAAACCTTGTGTGTTAATGAAAAATGAAACAAAAATTACTTAATATTTTTTTTTGGAAAATGACGTGAGTTACACAAAATAAATGAATAGAAGAAATTCAATTTTTGTTCCATTTCCATTGGTTTGGTTTACTTGTAACACTTGATAACATTTAAAGTAAACTTTACAAGTGAGCCAACCAAATCATGCCATTTTCTAACATTAATCATGACAAAAGATATTTTATTTTTAATTAAGTTAATTATTTAACAATTAAATAATTAAATAACTAAATACAAATATCTTAAATAAATGTTTTATATTTACATTAAATATCTCAAATACATATATTAATGATATATGTCAAATATTATAATTTGACAATTAATTAATGTGTATTTAATAATATCAAATATTAAATACAAATACATATTAATTAGGAAATGACCATTAGGTCTCTT
Source organism: Zanthoxylum bungeanum (assembly GCA_019454045.1). Lineage (NCBI taxonomy): Eukaryota > Viridiplantae > Streptophyta > Magnoliopsida > Sapindales > Rutaceae > Zanthoxylum > Zanthoxylum bungeanum. The sequence continues at coordinate 80,303 of SKCR01039327.1, read as the reverse complement.
TCACATGTATTTTTCTTTTAACCATTAAACGAGTTATAAATAATCAATATTATTCATAAAAGTTGCCCTAGTGCTCTACGAGTATATTTCATTAGTGAGACTCTTTAGATTCAGGCATATCCGTCACGAAATCAAATTGCGTGTCTATAATCTACCCACCCGTAAATTATGACGAACACATATAAACTATCTGAACTATACAGGTCGAGGTCATTGCATACATATAATCTCTCTGTCACAGGTATCCGGATTATTCTAGAGATATAGATGTAAACTTCAAATCTCTATAGATATAATCACGTCGACGTTTCCATTAGAAATCCCTTAATAATACTTAGAACTAATTTCTACAGTGTACCACGGGCCCATGGATTTAACATATTACTAATTCCATATTGAACACCTATGCTCTGTACACAGAAATGACGGATCCTTTCTTGCTACACACAGCATATCCTGAGCATCAGTCCACACCCAACGAATAGGCGGAGGTCTGATCTAAATAGATCGGTGATGTGACTGCTATCTAAGTGTGGAAGATAACTCATATATCTGTGTACCATCCATTAAGAATACGAGTCTCCAAGACTCATGGTTCATTGAGAAACCATCGGAATCCAAGATTCCAATATACGACATGTACCAATCTCAAAGGGTTTACTTTACTGACCAAGTAGTGTAAACCTTGACCAGGAACTATATAAGAATGACAACGTCATGATACAACTCAATGTCAGTTGCGACGCTTTTGTAACAGTATCATAACTAATCATTCTAAAGTCTGTTACATCTTTACCATATAAAAGATGATGTTATATAAAAAAAACTATTTATTTATACATAATAAAATGTTACATTAGTATTTACAGTGAAATACATAAGAAAATTGGGGCTCAGAGCACCAACCCTAACAGGGATAGCCTCGTCGTACTCATCAAAGACACATATTGTCAGATATGCACTTTTGGATCCCCATTCCTATTGAACTTCATCATTTTGTGCATCTTAAACTGGGTGAGCAACTATTCCTTAAAGGCCATAACATTATAATCCAATAAGTCTTCATGTTTGCCCTTAATCTTTTAAGCCACTCCCTCCATTTGCTCATTTATTTTTCTTAGATAGGCCTCGGCCTAGGCCTTGTCTATTTTTCCCGCAGCATATTCCGTCATTTCCTCTTCATCGTCATCCATAATAGAGATCTCTTCAATTGCCATATTTTCAGGCTCCCTACGCCTCTTCTCACTAGTCTCAGCCCTCGCCGTCTGGGTTGCTGCCGGATTAGCCATAACATTGATCAAAGTTTGCAGTTGTTCTACCATTTTATTCACGATGGTTTTCAATTGGTCTACTCGGGAACTGTTACTGCTGGCCATTTCTGCGTCTATTAGCTGTTTCTTGACTAGTCTTTCTTTCTCTCTAACCCAATAATCCACTACAAAGACAACAACCACAATGTTTTAGTACGATGCATGGGATGCATGTATGCATGAGATGCATGAAATACAAGTTTTTTTTACGTAGAATACATCTTCATAACCTTATCTCCCCAGCACACGCGACAAGTCAATGTATGCCCTAAGTTTGGCTTAGCTTGTACACCAACATATGGTACATAAACTCTGTCTCTCTTACGCTAAAGGGTAAACCTTGGCTATTTTGGTTCTATTCCATCGTTAAAAGACAAAGGCCGCTCATTTATAATATGACTAAACCTGATATAGGGATCGAGCAATTGTCTAAAAATGACGAATTAGAACCTCGATAATCATGGTTATTTGGGATAGGCCAGGAAATTTTTAAGAACTTCCAAGTGGGCCAAGGTGAGGGGAAACTTTTGTTTTGGCACATTTGAACCTTAACCAACTACTCTAAGCCCAACAAGGTTATCATACAAGGTGGCCCATGGACGTTTCAAAGTAGTTGGCCCAATTATCTTGGAATGCAAACTTGTCCCAGTTGAAAAGGCCTAACAAGTTTACGTCTGATGTTAAGAGGGTCAATCCACTTTAAACAATTATGGTCCAAACACAAGTTTTATAGAGGTTTAGTCATATGGGAAAATAACTATTGGCTCATATGTGGTCTTATCCAGGGTCAGGCTTAGGCTCTTATTGGAGAAGAGTTGTCCATAACTAGGTCTCCTCACGCAAGAGTTCTAACTACCAATGGACTCACATTTTTTATACCTCAAAGATACATGAAAACAAGTGATGTGTATCATCACATAGCGATCCACAACCTTAAATGTAAGCGATTTCACAATATGTAATGCCATCGGGTTTAGAGGGTATACAAATAGTATGAAGACATGATTCACCTTAATCTTACCATGGATACTACAAGATATTTTTCGAGGTTTGATTCTTTATCCCTAGTGGAGTTGCCATATGTAGGAGTGAAACGAAAATATAGCTATGCATATGATGTCGGCGACCACGATACTATTGGGCTCACAGCTCGTAGAGAGTACAGATAGCTCACGGGGAACTAACTGGAGAATAAAGGAGTCGCCATCCAGTATAAGATACTGGAAATGATTTAAGACACCCATCGCAAGGTCCGAACTTAAACCATTCTGGGTTCGGAATGGTTTCTTATTGATGCCAATATAATATCCAGACTCAAATGAGGATCCATATGTCTTATAATTTATTTATCATACATGAAAAATTTATAACATACAATCACACATGTAGGAAATAATAATAAATTGAATAATGTAATTAAAATAAATACATGTCTCAAAATAGTCAAAAAAACCATAAAGTGTTATGTAACCAATCGATATGGGAGTCTGTCTCATTGGCCTGGCCTCGTGAAGACCTAGTTGAATGTTTCTATAGCAGGCCGGAAGTGAGTAATGTCCGGCCAAACTTATAGGAAGTCAGGCCAGATGTGCTGCAAAACCTGAAACGCAGGCTCATGCATATCATTAATAACAGATACAATATAATGGCAATAGAGTAACGACAAAGGCAAATAATAGGTACAGTTCTGATAACAGTTAATCAAATAGTGATCATAGAATAAATAAGATGATAATGATAAGAACCACACAAATTTGTTTCGTGTGGTACGTGAAATAATATCCCGAGTGAAAATCATTAAGTGTCTACTCGAAATCATCTATAGAATCTACATCTGGTTGTCATCTTATACCACGAAAAATAGACAACCGAATGTAGCCACTTGATTGGCCGAATTTTCTGTATGACATTGGTATGTCATACCGGACATACATGATGTCGGCCAGATATACGACGTCAAGATAACAGTGAAAAATATGAAGTTTAAGATTTTGGGTCTGACCGGTCATACCTTTAAGTGTAACTCGGCTTCAGGAACACCTCTGAAGGTTTGGTTTGGCTACTTGGTCTTGCAAGAGATAGAAGTTTAGGGTTAATGTGTTTTTTCTGTTTTTTTACGTCCTAAAAGAATCCATTTTTTCTTTGTGTTTTGATCATCTTTTTATAATTTGTAGGGTTTGGTTAATAATGAAAAGTTTCTATCTGTTAAGGAAATTGGTTGAGAAAGAAAGTGAGGTTTTATGAAAATTGGTTGAGAATGAAAGAGATCGAATCCTTCTGTAAAATTGGAAACCTGATATATATCTTACTTGACTTTAAGTCATATCCGGTCGAATTTGATGGCGATGTCAGACCAGACATATGTGACATCGGGCAGAGTTTGGTGGCTAACTCTAGTGCGACGTAGGTGACATTCGGTCTGTGTTGGGTTGCTAAGTCTGGCCTAACATAAGTGATATCCAACTTGGATTTGGCTGCCTCTTTTGGAAATCTCTAAGGTTTATTTCCCTCCAGCACTAATTCTGACAACTTTCTTGAACTTTTCAGTTATGTTCCCATAAGATACTCATCATCGAGCTATGTGTAAAAATACAGTATATACAGGGTGTCATCATTGGAAGCCCTCATGAGATTATAACTCATCCATTAGGGCCTCATAGGGGTTTAAAGGCTTGTTGCATATGCTAAATGCAATCGTGATCCCTATGAATGTGGCTTAGGTTAATTTATGTTAGATTATTAATTTTGTTTTATTCTTTTTGTTTTGCTCAAAGACTAGCAAAATGTTAAGTTTAGGAGTGTGATGAACGGTCAACATGCTTATATTACCGCCCATTTATCTTGGAGTTTTTTAGTAATGTTGAGTTGTATAAGCGATTTGATATGTTTTGGGTTTATTGACACACTCACAAAGTGGTTCTTAACTTCCAAGTATAAGAGTGTCAAAGTAATAAAATAACCAGGGTCAATACACAAGGAATAGATTTAATAGGATAAAATAATAATTCAACTAATAAAATAAAAATAATATAATAAATACTAGGGGTTAGGGGATCCACTCTTGACATTTCAAATATAAATAATTTTTAATTTTTATAAAATATAAAATATAATTATTTCCCATTAATTTATTTCATAATTATTAGGTATTAATTATGACAACACATGTAATTCGTCATGTCAATAAATAGTCATGCCAAAGTACTAAATATGCCAAAATATATAAAATCAGCCATAAAGACGATGAAATCATATTTCTATAACAAGTCCAGTTAGGTACTTAATTATGCTAAATACATAAAACGAGTCATATATGTGGTAACAAAGTTTGTCAATAATTAATCCAGATATTTGATAGTCCATTCTTTCTCATTTATAGGATTCAAGTATTATCTGTGCCAATCGGGGACTGTCTACAGCTAGTCCAAAGTCCTCAATAAACTAGAAAGAATATGAATTATTTTTGAGAAATTATCACAATTTATAAAATATAATATAAATAAAAATTACATATATTTTCATACCAATAGCTTCACATTTTACCCTAAATGATACAAATTTATAAAATAAGATATAAATAAAAACACTCATGATTTTATTAATAAAAGAAAAAATTACAGAAGAAATAAAATGAAATGAAACACACAGGATACTTCCCCAAATCTCTCGAAAGGGGAAATGAAATAACGCATCCGGATTAGAGGGGAGCTCTCCATTCCCCCCACTGAGGTGTCGAGCACCTCCATTTATAGGAGGCCTCGACACCAAATTGCAAATGCATTATTGCATTGTTGTCCAGCAATGCAACAATGCATTGCATTATATATATATATATATATATATATTGGTGAGATCTCCAAAATATTATATTATATATATATATATAATATTATAGATATAAAATCTAGGTGTGACCTCTTAAATATATTATATATATATATATATAAATAATAATAATAATAATAATAATAATAATAATAATAATAATAATAATAATACAATACAGGTGTAGCTAAATACAACATAAGCTCATTTTGTTGCCAATCCAAACACGGTGAATGTTTTCCAAATCCGATTTGAATCTAGTTGTCACGCTCTTTTTGGGTTTTCTAGGTCCTGGAATCAGATCTCATATCCATTTTTCCTATTGAGCTTCCGAAACAGTATTTTACCTACACAATAAATAAAAATACATAATAAAAATATACAAAATATAAATTTAATCGTTATTTCACAAATGTGATAAATTAAGGGGATTAATGAAACTAAAAGTGTAAAATGATTAATTTTTCTTTTAATAAATGTGCACTTTTTAGTGTTCATCATACCTCCCAACCAGCTTATTAATAGTCCCTAGTAATTTAAGCGAAGACTAAAAACAAAAAATATTCTTATTCAAGTTAGTAATTATTTTCTTTCTTTTTAAATGATCAAATAAGTAAATCCTCATGTACATTTTACGATTTTTCCATATACACATGAGATAAAGTATCAATCAATTCATATTGCCCACAATATTCACAAGTCTTGTTGAAAAATAGTAATATTTTTGTCCTAAAGTTATATCAGAATTTACACATTTTGGCAATGACAGATTATTTATATACAAAATTATTTTTTTTTTAATAATAATACATCTTTAACCCTTGTAACAAGCTTTGGGCCAGTGACTCCCAAATCAATTGGCTTTAGGGCACTAGATGTTAAGACACCCCTACGAACTTAATTGTTCGAATCTCAGATGACAAAAAGAAAAGTTTCTGATTTTCTTAAGCTTTCTCCTTAACCCATTTAACGAGCTTTGGATCAGTGATTCCCAGACCAGTTGGCGTTAGGGCATTAAGTGTTAATACAACCCAACATACTTAATTGCTCGAGTTAGAAAGGCTTACTAAATCGAACTTATTCACACTTTTTTCTCTCTTTTTAACTCAAGCTCTACCGTTTTACGCGAACAATCACTACTTGTTGTGGTAAGATATCCAGTTACTAAGTAGAAGCTTGGTTATTTATTTATTTATTTATTTTTTGAAATAAAAACACAAACTTCATTGCTTTTAGGTGCTGTCTCCAACAAACTAGAGAACTGAAATTATAAAATTTTCACTTTCAACCCATGATCATATGTTACCATGTATGTTGATAATATTTGTCAAATGAGCATGTGAAAATCAAATTTAAACAATTTCATGGAGAATTCACAAATTTGAATAATTCAAAAGGAAATGAACAAAAATAACTTGTTAAGAAATAACATAAAATAAAAACTTTTATTTTATTATTAATTTTTTTAACCCACAAAACAAAATATTTTTAAGAAGAAGAAGGAGGGGTCGTTCAGGCTAGGGTGAATCATAAAACGATCCAAAACCACAAGCGTCATGCTGATAAGGCTCCTTTAGAAGATAGAAGAAAGCCCATCATCATCGTGACCCGGGCCTGCTGCAAACGACTGCTCGAAAGCGTTGGTTGGTGGGTGGGGACAGTGGTGCACATGTAACTGTGCCCTTTGTTGGGAAAGAAGCAGAAGCAATGCCATTATGAGATGAAGATTGGACACACTGAACCAACCGACAAGCAATGACCTCTTTCTTTCCCGAAAATACCTGCATCACCTTTCTGCTCTGCGAGTCTAATGGCAATAGCGAGCTCGGCTGTTCCCACCGCCTAACTAGCCGCAACGGGGATAAGGAACGAGCGCTCCGCCCGTCAAGCGGGCGGCAGGAGCAGCGGGCAAGTGCTTGGTAGGCCAACAGCCCAGTGAACCGGGCGGGGCCATGTTCCCCAATGTCTGAATAAAAAGAAGTAGAGTTTAGAAGACATAACCTGATTCGTGTGGTATTGACAATTGAATGTACAACACTGCTACTAAAAAGAAAGGTTATACCTTAAAAAAAAATTAAAATATTAAATTGAAATGTAGTTGTGATTGTGGCTCACAGCTTCCTCTAATTTTATATCCAGTAACGGCTTGAACGCCCTCAATGGGTCGAGGATATGCTTCCAATCCAATTTTCTTATAAATCGGTAAACATGGTCTTTTAATGTCAGATTCCTGATACTATAATTTAGCAAAGTGGTGTTATTGTTTTTTTTTTTACAAAATGTGCAAAACAACAAAAAAAAAACATTTTTTTAACATACAAAAGAACACAAACGTGAAAAAATACAATAATGTTAAATTATTACTCTATCTATTAAATTTTATTCCCCGATAACTGCGCCAAAAACTTGACACACTCACAAAGTGGTTATTTACTCTTAAGTATAAGTGTGTTGAAATAATAAAATAATCCAATAAGTCTGGGGTCGATCCATAAGGAATAGATTTAATATGATAAAATAATAATTCAACTAGTAAAATAAAAATAATAAAATAAAATACTAGGGTTAGGGGATCCACTCTTGATATTTCAAATATAAAATAATTTTTAATTTTTATAAAATATAAATTATAATTATTTCACAACCAATTTATTTCATAATTATGAGGTATTAATTATGTCAATACATGTAATTCGTCATGTCAATAATTAGTCCTGCCAAGGTACTAAATATGCCAAAATATATAAAATCAGTCATAAAAGTGGTGATGTCATTTGTCTATAACAAGTCCAGTAGGTACTCAATTATGTCAATATATAAAACCAATCATATAGGCGGTAACAAAGTTTGTCAATAATTAGTCCATCTCTTTGATAGTACACTCTCTCTAATTTATGAGATTCAAGTATTATTTGTGTCAATCGGGGACTGTGTACAGCTAGTCAAGAGTCATCAATAAACTAAAAAGAGTATTAATTTTATTTGAGAAAATATCACAATTTATAAAATATAATATAAATAAAAATCATATATATTTTCATACCAAGCATTTCACCATTTACCCTAACATGATACAAATTACAAAATAAGATATAAATAAAAACACTCATGATTTTATTAATAAAAGAAAAATAAATTACAAAAGAAATAAAATAAAATAAAACACACATGATATTTCCCTCAAATCTTTTGAAAGGGGAAAATGAAATAACGCATTCAGACTGGAGGGGAGTGTAGGCACTGCATTTTAGCATGTAAGTCCCGATGATGAGTCTCATATGGAGACACTACCTTTTAAGTTGTGGAAGTCGCGGGAAAGGGACGTCGGAAGGGAAAATTCAGAAATCAGTACTTTGTTGGATTTTATTTGTTTGCTTAGCTTCGGGTTCGCAACACAAGCTTAGCCCAAACCCATGCAAGTCACACACCAAGCCCCAATTCACACCACTCACGCCCATTACCCATGCAGCAGCAACTCACGCCCAAAGCAACTCTCGCCCGAAGTAACTTACGCCCAAAGCAACAAAAAGCAAAGCAAATAATTCTCTCTTCTCCTCCTCACTAGCATCACCGAAACACTCTCCCAAAACAACAAAGGAACATCACCGAAACACTCTCCCAAAAATAGCAGAGGAACATCACCAAAACACCCCCCTAAATAGTAAGCATCATCACCGAATACACCCCTGAACCTGTCCCTCCATTCACCGAAAATCACAGCTCCAAACAGCCATTGGATCACCAAAAATAGCTCCTGAAACACCGCCCCTGACCACCAAAAACAGCCGCTGACCACCGAAAACAGCCCCTGAAACACAACCCCTGACCACCCAAACCAGTCCCTAAAACACAGCCCATGACCACCGAAAACAGACCTTGAAACACATCCCCTGACCACCGAAAACAGCCCCTGAAACACAACCCCTGACCACTGAAAACAGCCCCTGACCACCGAAAATAGCCCCTGAAACACAGCCTCCTGCCCAACAAAAATAGCCCCCTGAAACACAGCCCATGACCACCGAAAATAGCCCTTGAAAGCTGCACCGTAACCACAAAAAAATAGCCCATGCACTACACCTGAACCACTAAATTCTGCCCTCTAAAAATAATCCAATTTCACCATAAAACCCCCTAAAACATTCCCTTATTTACCGTAAAACAGTGAAAAAAAAATACAGCAAAAGAAGCAGCAAAACAGAGTAAAAACAGCAGGCCAAACAGCGAAACACTGAAGGAAAACGTTGAACCAGTGAACCGGAGGAGTTACGGAGCCTCAACCCTTCCGAAAACCGCGTAGCGCACTTCCGAGAGACGCCTTAAGAGGTTAGACCCAAGGGCACCCTTTTTATTTATTCTCTTTTGTTTTTATTTATTATATTATTTTACTTCGCATGAGTATTGTGGATTGGTGCATGATATGACCTTCAGATGAATGGAATATGTGTTCTCTCTCGCGGTATATCGGATGGAAACCCGGACGTAAATTACATAGCCGAATCCGAATGGACGGTAGTATGGTCTGTACTCGGGAAACAACTCCATGTACCACTTGAGAGACACACATATTTCGTTTCATCCAACTTTGTGTTTGTGCATGATTCACTCGTTAATATGTTATTCATTCTTAAGCATGATTTAGTCGTTAGTATGTTATTTCTTTATGCATGATTTAGTTATTTACTTTCGCAATAGGAATTTAATTTATGTTTATGTTTAGATTGTTATTTGTTTTTCGTGTTTGATAATTCAATATGCTCATGAGATTATTGTGTGTTATCGTGTGTTTGCCGTTATGATGACTTACTTTTAAAGCATGCAAACTTAGATATAGGATTATGAGCAATGAAACGATAAATTCATAGCCAAATTCAGCCAAATTTAAGAGTCAGCAAGCGTGTCGAGACAATAGAAGCGCGTTGCGATGCTCGAGTGAAAAAAAATCAAGATTGGATGTGAAGTATTTGGGCGAGTCATGATGTCGGTCATGGCGCATCGCGATGCACCAATAATAGGTAGTGGAGTCGCGATGCGCATCAATGAGCGTTGCGACATGAAAGATGTTTCTCAGTTGTTTAAAACTCAATTTTTGATGAGGAAATACCCCCAGACCTCATATATAAGTACAAGCTCATGCCAAAATATTAGGAAGCCTCATAAAATAATTTTGGAGCGGCAGAGCATAGAAGAACACCTAGAGCAAGGAAAGAAAGACTAGCTCTATCTTAGGAGTTCTAGTTTGTATTAATGACTAGCTTGTGTCTATTGAATACTATTAGTAGCTAAATCATTAATTTAGGGTTGTAATAGACCCCGAACACATGTTTATTAATTAATTTATATTTTTTATTCTTTTGGATATATTGCTGGATTACTTATTATTTTTTATGTTTGAATGCATGTTTTATTATCTGGCTAATAATAGAATAGTCGTGGTAACTACTAAACTGTTGGGCTCGTACCCCCTAAAGAGTACTGTTAGTTCCATTTTTATTGGCATTATCCATGACAAAAACAAGTTCAATTGAGCTGTAACAAGTCTTGAAGAATTTGGTGCAATTTGACTAGTTTTTGGCAGAGCTGGAGCAATTTCGTTAGTGGCGTGTTCGCTTCATTGTTCGAACGAAAGACGTTAGTATCACATTCATTGTTGGGTTCGAACGAGATCATTCCAGAGAGCAAAACGTTCGAGGCACGTTCTTGTTGGTTCGAATGGGATCATTCTAGAGAGCAAATGTTTGAGTCACGTTATTGGTGCGTTCGAACGGGGACATTCCAGAGAGCATCCGTTTGTGTGCGTTGCGTTCGAGTAGCATTCGAATGAATCTTTCCAGTGGGCACGTATTCGTGGTGCGTATGAGTAATCGTTTGAACGCGACTGCGATCTGGATGCGTTTTTCAGCCTTTTCACTTTGAAAAACCCTAGATTTACACCCTATCAATAAATACAACATGTAGCCACCATCCCCAACGGTTGAAACACATTTCCCTTGAGCCAAAATCTCTCAAAGCTTTCAACCTCTTTTGATTCCACCATTGAAGACTTCTTCATCTTTTTGTCTTCTTTGTTAATGGTGAGAATCTCTCTTTGATAAACCTTCAACACAACCAAACCCAAATTCACAATCCTTCGGAGTTCTCAAGGAGGAAGATTGGTATTCGGAGTTCCGACGTGCGTAAGGATTTGATTCACTCAGAGACTTCAGAGGTTCTGAAGAAAACTGTGTGGTGTGCGGGCTTAAGGAGTTTCTTAAGTTCTTACAGTCTAGAGGTACTTGAGTCGGTGAAGTTGCCATCATAGGTCTTCACCATCGCTATAAGTTTTTCTCCACATAGTGAATTGGGCTAGTAGTCGAGATACCCGGAGTGGTTTTTGTACTCACACGAGTTTTCCACTTCGTCACCAAAATTATTATGTTGATTTTGTGTGATTGATTTATTTGCTACATTTATATTTTGCTTTGAATTGATATTGTGGGGTTTTTCTTGTTATTGGTTGATATTGTAGTTACCTGTTAGATTTCCATTGTTACAGTAATCAGGACTTGGCTTGATTATTGTGTTTTATTCCGCATAGGGTCAGAACGTTAGGGTAAACACAAACTTTCAATTAGTATAAGAGCCTGAACTCGATACTTGACCCATTTTATATGGATCGTAGTCAACCTTTAACTTGTCCGCCATTTTTTGATGGCAATGAATATTTACATTGGAAGGTTCGCATGAGGACGTTTCTTAAGTCCTTAGATGAGAGGGTCTGGATGACTGTAGAATACGGGTGGAAACCTCCCGTAATTAAAGTTGATGAGGTCTCCTCCCCTAAAGACAAATTGACTTGGACCAATGACGAATTTGATGCTAGCAATAGGAACATCAAGACTGTTAATGCCATACATGGTGCTGTATGTTCTGCTGAATTTAGGAGAATCTCCATATGTGAAATAACCAAGGATGCTTGGGACATCCTGCAGACTGTGCATGAGGGCACATTGTCTCTTAAAAATAATAGACTCCAGGATTTAGCTATTAGGTCTGAGGTCGCCCAGATGAAAGATGATGATACCTTTGATGAGTTCTACATTGAGATTAATGATGTCGTTAACTCAAGCTTTAACCTATGAGAGACTATCTCTACCAGTATGATAGTTAGAAAAATCTTTAGATCCCTACCTGAGAAGTTCCTATCCAAGATTACCGCTATCGAGGAAAGTAATGACCTCGATCAGCTTAAATTAGATGACCTCGTAGGAAAACTGCAAGTTTATGAGAAGAAACTTCCTGGTTATAAAAAGCCAAAAATCATAGCGATGAAGATCGCGAAGGAAGTTGCGCATGATCCGTCTAGTGATGATAATGATACCTTCACGGTTCGTGTTTTGGCCTTGTTTGCAAAAAAGTTTAAGAAATTTCTTAAACTTAAGAAGAATGGCCATAGCAGTAACATGGATAGGGAAGATGAGCCTAGAGAGAGTAGGCATATCATGAGAGAGTCTAGAGATGATAGGGGTAGTAGACCCCATGGTGTCCAGTGCTATGAATGTGAAGGCTATAGACATATTCGATCTAAGTGTCCTACCTACCTTAAGGCTAAAGGTAAGCATGTGATGGAAACCTCTCTCACTGATTCAGAAGGTGGCTATACTTCTGATGAGTCTCCAAAAGGCAATATCAATTTTATGGCCTTTGCTGCTAGTGTGCCTGATGAGAGAGAGAATGAAGTTCATGATGCTGATTCAGAAGTCTCTCTCGTTGAGATTGTAGATGAGGAAAGTATTCAGGTAGCTTATATTGAACTGTTTAATGAGAGTTTAGCTATTAAAAGGACTAACATAGAGTTAAATAAGAGGATGAAAGTAGTTGAGCTAGAAAAGAATGAAGATCAAGCCAACCTTGAGTAAAGCCTCTTGATGGTAGATGACCTGGAGGAGAGGAATAAAGACCTAATTGATATGGTCCAAATTTTAGAGTCCGAACTTGAAGATACTAGAACCCAGTTTTCTGTATTTTCTAGTGGGAATAAAAAGGTGGACCGTATGTTAGGTATTAATTTTGAGCCTAAATGTGATAAGGCGTCAACATCTAGAGCAGTGTCTAAACCTCCTAAACATGACTTAGGTAAGAAGCATGTTGAGTGTAGTCATGTGATTCCTCCGTCTGTTCCTTGTCCTGTGACCCAACCTCGATTTAGAGGTGTTGTGGGTAAACCCTCGCTCTCATCCGAGGTTTGTGTCTATGTGCCATCATTGTGGCAAGGCAAGACACATTAGGCCTAAATGCTTTATGCTGCACAAACATAAGAAAATGCCTAAAAGTATGTCACCTAGATTTGATTCCTCAAATCTAGTATCACAAGTTCTGCACTAACCAAACAAGCTCAATTCCTTAGTGAGAAACTTGATGTGTTGACTAGGAATTCTCAAGTGGAAAAGATTCCTAGGAATGTTTGGGTGAGGAAGCAATATGTCTTCCCTTATACTTCTGAATGTCTTGATCCTGACAGGCATGATTAGAGTGCAACTCGGTGTAACTCTCAAATAGAAGTTGCATTTGTTTTCCCATTGCATGTGTGTGTGCGTGTGTTTTCTGTTTTTGCACGTTATTTTCTATTCACTGCATATGGGTGTTGTGTTTTATTTTCGTTTTATATTACCTGGTATATGGTGTAACATCCCAGTGCGGAGATGTTACCGGTAGGTGATGGATCCTCACCACACCCTAAGCCTCTGACTATCATTAAATTTTCTTAACTATTCCTTTAACTATATTACTATGATAGACATTTATTAAAAAATTTCTTGAACCAATTAGTATCGTACGAACAACTTACAAACTTAAACAAATACTTATACCTTATAACACCATATACCTTTACACTTGACTCATATCAACATACATGCATTCTATCTGAATGTGAACAACAACTTTGCATGACAGACCCATACTCTAGTGACTACAGTAAACTCAACTCATTGATCTCAGGCTCTTGTCAGTTGTGGCCCACCAGATAAAGCTACCTGTAAAACAAACTGTGGGTTTGGGAGGGTCAGATCGTTTGAACGACATGGTGAGTGGATACTAAAAATAAGAAAACCATAAGAAAAATCCAAATAATATTTGTAAAACATTTTTCATGCATGCATCACCAAAAAACATATCAAGCGTTCAACGCCCAAGTCGCGCGCATAGACTGAGCGAGGAACGAACGATCCCTTGTCGATAAGGTAGCGAGTCATATTATTTCAGATGATGAGACCTTAATGATCACCCCAACAGAAATATATGATGAGTCGTAAAAAACATAAAAACATGCAACGAGCTTCGGGGCGGAAACATAACAATGATCGATCATCTCAGCGGAAACATATAGATAGCTCATAAATCATAAAAGCAATAAACAAGCGCTGAGACGGAAGCATAAAAACATCATACATATTCTTCATCAATTTAAAATCCCAAAACTTGAAAAGAAATTTAAAACATAAGCCAAGAAAATATAAAAAAAAAAAAAAACAAAGCATCCACTAACAGTGCTACGGAAATTCGAGAGCGGTACACGGTGTAGAGGACCATCAAGTATCCTGACGTCGACCTAAAGCCAAAATAATCGTTAGTTTCTATATCTCGGAATAATTTCATATGGCATAAAAGAATATGTAAAGCATGGATTCTTAATATCTCCGAATATATGATATACTTATGGCATCTATGAATTTTACGGATTAAGTTTTGAGTTACGCAAGTGTGATAACGAAATTTCAAATTCTGCCTACTTTAAAATCCTTTGCTCACTAGTTAACTTCAAAAATTCACTGCGACTACTGAGATGGAATGTAGAGTTGATGAAATTTTAATAGAATAGAATTTCATGTGTCTATTTTATGTCGGTTTTTACGGATCTCAGTTTCGATTTCAGAAACTCGAGTAATAAGGAAAAATGCAGGGGTGGTCCGAAAAACAAACTGGGTTTATCGCAACAGGTCACGAAACTTCAAAAATTCGGTGTGGCTTCATCCTAAGTCCAAAAATTCTAATTTATGGATATGTTATTTCTTTATATATCTAGGTTATCCATAATTTTACGAATCCTGATTCCGACTTTATAAACTCAAGTTATAAGCTAAAGTACAAGGGCTATCCAAGTGAAAAACTGGGCACATGGGCAGCAAGTTGCCCAACTTTAAAAATTCGGTCCGGTCTGATCGTAAGTCCTAAAATTCTAATTTTTTGGATATTCTACTCTCTTATGTGTCTAGTTTAACCAGAAATTTACGGAACTTGATTTCGACTTAAAAAATTCAACTTATGACCAATTACGTTTGACCTGTCCAGAATCATTTCAGGTTAACTTCACTACTCAATTTCCTTATTTGTCATCTTACTTAATACTTTAATTTGGGAAACTCTCAATAGATTTTTATTATTATGAACACTCTTAATTATGCCTAAAATCTACTTATTTATCAACTAATCTAGGTTATATATTTTGTCAAATACTTGGTGTACAACATGTCCATTTAAACACCATTACACAACCTACCCTTGTGTTACTCTCTCCAATCCTAAAATCATATTTCAACCAACTCCAACATTCATCCAACAACCCAAAACAGCCACCTCTATCTTTATACTGTCAAATCCATCATTTTACATCTTCTAATGCACTATTCTCCATCAACAAAACTTTTAGCAACATCCACCACCCAATTTTAATATTTCAACACCCAATTAAAGATTTCCCATTTTCTAACCAACATCTAGGGTTTCCATAACCAACACATCAAACTCACACTTCCCAATTATTTATCTACTAATGATAACTCTTTAAAGCATTATTCTTCACACATATATTAACACCATCATACTCTAAATTTAAAATTGTTAAATAAAATTACTTTACCTTGGATCAACTTGCTTTTCTTCTCAACCCAGTTCCTAGAGCTTGGAGTTGCAATCTTGATACTTGATCTTCTTGAATTGCTCACAAATTCGGCTAAAGGAAAGTGATTTCTTTTCTTGATTTTTCTTTGTTGACTTTCTTTGGCTTTGTCCCTCACCACTCTCTGTAGAATGAAGAAATTGGGAGACAATTGGCTTTTAATTTTTAATTCATGACTTGTGAAGCTTCTTGACGATTTCTTGTTTAGTTTAGTTTGTTCTAGAGAAGTCTAGAGATCTTGAAATGATTTAGCTAATGGGCTGAAAATGTAAGGCAATTGAGCTTGGTTTGGCTTTATAAAATGGAGGACAAATTTTCTTCTTCTTTTTTTTTTCCCGAACGGCTACAGTACAGCTATAAAGACTCGTATTTTTTATCTAGGTTCGATTCTGAATTCGAGAAAGCTTTTAATATGAAAGTTGTAGATCTTCGTCTTAGTTTTCCGACGATATAAAATTCACTGAAATTGGATATCGTATGAAAATGTTATGATAAAAATACCAAGGGATGTCCGGTATAAAATGGAAAAATAATTTCATACCGAAACTGTAAAAGATTTTTTGAATTTCCAGAAAAATAATTCCACGAGCAGATTCACATCCGTTCATGATTTATATCATATATCAAATCATGCATGCCGAAGCGGTCACCGGAATTTATATCATAATTATCGGGGTGTTACATATTTCCCCCCTTAAATAGGATTCATCCTCGAATCCCATTTAAGGTCGAACTTTTGAAATATGCTTAGATCATAGATTCCATGATGTTGAGTAACTTACCGTAACTTATTTAGATCTATATGTAGTTTCATAACCTAAGATTAAAGGAATCTCATTTCTAAACTTTGGAGTTATGCTCGAACTTCTCTAACTCCGTTTTCTATTTAAACTGTCAGTTCTAAAATTGGTGTTGTATTTAATGCCTACTGTTCCACCCATTTCGATTCCTATCTGTTTAAACCCTTATTTCTACTGACCAGAACAAAGCATACTTGAGAGTTTTCCCAAAAACCATTATTATATGAGCTCATGTAATGGCAAGTGTCTTTCTATTATTTTCTTTCGCATGAATAACATCATATGTATTCGGTTAATGGCTATTATCCCTTAGTCGGGCTTACTTCGATCAATTCCATGTTCGATGGTTTTCTCCGTGTAGTCTTATCATAATTACGAGAAATATGATCCTGTATGATTTAGCTTTCTGAATGACCTAATAGATATTAGACTAGGCCTTCTCCTTACTAAAAACGCATTATTTCTTTATTTGAAACTTTCTTTAACATCGACCATTCAGATCTTCCTTGTCATAATTTGTATATGGCTCATACCAAGCTTGATGTTTTCCCATTCTTTTCCTTATTTTGCTATCTTTCCTTCACTACCTCTGATACTACATCAGATCCTTACGACTTCTATTTTTCTGACCTCTGGCATACTTAAAGGGTTTCTCACTTTTTGCTATAATGTAGTCATTTAAATATCTTTCCGGTAAATTATTTTATATGTGCGTGGTTAATGGCAAGTCTCTCTCACTACTACTTTATGAATTTATCACACAAGTCCTCATTATTTTCTCCATAGTATAGTCCATTCTAATTTATGAAACAACTACTTAAACTTCAATGTAAGTCGCGAGCCTCCATTATAGACCACTGCTTATAACATCCTATGCAGTATCACCGTGTATCTCTGTATCGTCCGATATATTAAGCTACTGAAGATATAACTCTGCACAGAAAGATGATATACGTACTGGGTCAACTTACCTACCATTTCCTTAATGGAGTCGTATTCTTTTAGAAGTTCAGGGGGTCTATCTTGTTCTATATCTTCTTAAGGTCAATAAGATTTAAAATCCTCCTTACTGAATTCTTGTTCTCTGGTTTACCTATTTCCAAGTAGAGCACCACTTCTTCACTTCTATAATATTTCTTTTCTTGATTCCTTATCTGAAGGATATTCATAATTGATCTTTTAAACATAAATTTCTTTCATGAACAATTATGTTTACTCTTAGATTGGTAATATAACATTTCTATTCCGCTTAAACAAAGTCTTTCGTAGTCTATGGCCACTAGAGGAATCTATATATTTTCTCAACTTAGGGAAAAAAAAAAACTATCAAAATACCCCGCCTCTCAAGAGGCTACATTACTATCATAGTATCCGTAATTTGCATCCTACCATGCATAATATCTAGCCTAATTTACACTATCCTCATCTTCACGTATCGTGTTATTTTCACTTGTCAGAGTTAACTTCTTTTTTATTAATGTCATTAATTTTCATTCTCTTTTATTTGAAAAACCACTCTACTTGGTATTTGCTCATTACGAAACGAGAACTCCTAATATTCCGCTTATTACACTCTATTACCCCAGAAGATAACTTTTATCCAATTCATGATCGGTCATTGTTTGTCTTATTCCGCCTTAATCTTTGGAGGTCTATGCCATATCTCTATTTGTTATCGCATGCAAGATCATCTTTAACGATACTCAGAGCTGAGCCTTCAAATCCTAGTATGAAACTTAGAAATATTGCATAAATTCTTATTTGCTGCAAAGACAATAAAAGATGTTCGTTACAACGATCCTAAAAGTTTTGGTCACATGGTGCATCTTATTTATGATGGTTGTAGGCATCCTTCTATCTTTAGAATATTGACAATAGTTTACGCTGTTCCTAGCCAACCCAAAGTATCGTATCTAGAGTGTTCTTAATCTTTGTACTTATCGATACCATTCCAATCTAACATTCTTTCTTGGAAGAAACAATTACTCTTATATATATAACTGAACTAGTCTTTCTAATAATCTCCTCAGGTTATTATATGACCTTTCAAATCCTTGAGTTGTTCACGCACCTTTGAATTACAATAAATCTATAAAATTACATCCTTCATTCTTCAGTTTAAAGTTATTTTGATAGA
Source organism: Zanthoxylum bungeanum (assembly GCA_019454045.1). NCBI lineage: Eukaryota > Viridiplantae > Streptophyta > Magnoliopsida > Sapindales > Rutaceae > Zanthoxylum > Zanthoxylum bungeanum. The sequence continues at coordinate 61,295 of SKCR01039327.1, read as the reverse complement.
TTCTAGATATGAAAGAACTCACCAAAATTCTTATCCTAGCTAGGGCAGACATAATCCATATATTTTCCTTCCTAATCCTTGCGAATTCTTGCTCTTCATTATTCTTCAATCTAAAGCTTCTCATATTATCGATCATCTAAATTATTCTTATCATAACCTATCAGTATTTTATTAACTCAATATGGCTCTTCTCATTATCATTCTTCAAAGGACCTTCTAGTATATAAGTATTCAAGTAATGGTCTATATCTCTTTATTATTCCCAGCATTTACTACACAACCCATCACTATATTCATTAAGGCGTAATCGATTCTGATTATTTAAAGCAACTGCAAGACTCTAGTACTATTTGCGATTCTCAACTAGGGACTTCTACTATATTATTCTGTACGACCTCACCATTTCATTCTGGTACTGTCTGAAGTACTAAACTGCTGATGGCATGACCTTACACTGGAAGAGGGTACTAAACATATCGTGTTTTAGATCTTCTTAGGATTTTCTCAATTTGGGTTTTCCCTCATACTATCCTTTTGTTCTCTATACTTTCATGTTCAATAAGGATATGTCATTCTTACTTTTCATTATGCATCAAAAGGTATTACGCAATTTATGTTTTACTGCCTTCGGGGTTTTTATTCTTGGAGCACCACCTCTCATGATTTCTTAAAATTCATTTCGCACTAGGTGATATTCTCAATGTATTAATAACATCTCGACTCCTAATATTTTCAGGCAAAAACTTCAAGAAGTCCAGTGAATTTTCTCCACATGCCATCTGATATTCTGAACCGAGTATGGTCATTGTTAACATACTATATCCTAAAATCATTTGCACCTTCTATCAACATTTCTCAAATTGATAGGTGACTAGTACTGATTTCTGACAGTAACTACAAGTCGAGTTAGTTTTCAAGAACCAAATCCTTAGATGATAAAGAAATATTAGTAATTGAAAAAAAGAATTACTCATGGTTGGGGTTTATTTGGCCTCTTATCGAAGAAGAGTCAAAAAAGGAGTAAAGTCCCGACTTTCTTATGAAATAATCCATTAATTTCCATTATGTTTATTAATCAAAATGTAGGAGATTTGTACTATTAAGATTACTAGCTTTCATTCTTGATACCTCAGCCATGTACCATATTATTCTTTTTGCTAGATAGTTTTATCGTTTCAGAAATAATCACAGTGTGGAGGAAGGTATACTCATTTTTTTTATAGATAAAAAGGCTTCACTAAAAGGAACATAGATATTGTCTGGTGAGCCATAAAAGAGTACTACAATGAGGATGAGAGCACTACATGTGCTTTAGATTTCGTAATAGATTTTGTTCTGCTACTAGTGTGTTGCCATTTCTATGCTACGGCATCTGGTCGATACTTATACCTCATTTTCTGCTTGCTTATCATGGGCAACTAACATACCTCAATGATTCTTTCCCAATCATTCCATGAACAATTGCACCTTACTATTCTATTATTCCTTAACGAAAGGTGTAGCTAACTCATAGCATACTTCGATATCTTGCCGCATATTCGCATATCTGATTCATATCTATGGTTGGGAAAATGCTTACGAAAGAAACAAATGGTCCAAATAGGATATTCTTCACTAAGGCGGATCATGGGCTTACTCGATGATCGAGGATACTGGAGAATAGCCCCTTATATATGGGTACCCCGGGCATACCACACATATAAGACACTATTACCCTCCTACTGTAGTCACTAACCCCAAGACCTTGCTCTGATACCATATTTGTAACACTGCCAGTGCGGAGACGTTACCAGCAGGTGATGGATCCTCACCACCACCCTAAGCCTCTGACTATCATTAAACTTTCTTAACTATTCCTTTAACTATATTACTATAATAGACATTTATTAAAATATTTCTTGAACCAAATAGTATCGTACGAACAACTTTCAGACTTTAAACAAATAATTATACCTTATAACACCATATACTTTACACTTGACTTATATCAACATACATGCATTCTATCTGAATGCGAACAACAACTTTGCATGACAGACCCATACTCTAGTGACTGCAGTAAACTCAACTCCTCGATCTCAGGCTCTTGTCGGTTGTGGCTCACCAAATAAAGCTACCTGCAAAATAAACTGTGGGCTTGGGGGGGGGGGGGGGGGTCAGATCGTTTGAACGACCAGGTGAGTGGATACTAAAAATAAGAAAACCATAAGAAAAATCCAAATAATATTTGTAAAACATTTTTCATGCATGCATCGCCAAAAACATATCAAGCGCTCAACACCCAAGTCACGCGCATAGACTGAGCGGGAATGAACGATCCCTTGTCGACAAGGTAGTGGGTCATACCATTTCAGATGGATGAGACCCTAACGATCACCTCGGCGGAAACATATGATGAGTCGTAAAAATATAAAAACATACAACGAGCGTCGGGGGGGAAACATAACAATGATCGATCATCTCAGCGAAAACATATAGATAGCTCAGAAATCATAAAAGCAATAAACAAGCGTTGAGACGGAAGCATAAAAACATCATGCATATTCCTCATCAATTTAAAATCCCAAAACTTGAAAAGAAATTTAAAACATAAGTCAAGAAAATATTTAAAAACAAAAACAAAAACAAAGCATCCACTCACAGTGCTACGGAAATTCGAGAGCGGTACACGGTGTAGAGGACCGTCGAGTATCCTTGCGTCGATCTAAAGCCAAAATAATTGTTAGTTTCTATAACTCTGAATAATTTCATATGGCATAAAAGAATATGTAAAGCGTGGACTCTTAGTATCTCTGAATATATGATATATTTATGGCTTCTATGAATTTTACGGCTCTAAGTTTTGAGTTACGCAAGTGTGATAACGAAATTTAAAATTCTGCCTGCTGTTAAAATCCTCTGCTCAATAGTTAACTTCGAACATTCACTGCGACTAAATGGGATGGAATCTAGAGTTGAAATTTTAATAGAATAGAATTTCATGTGTCTAGTTTATGTTGGTTTTTATGGATCTCAGGTTCGATTTCAGAAACTCGAGTAATAAGGCGAAATTCAGGGGTGGTCAGAGAAACAAACTGGGTTTATCGCAACAGGTCACCAAACTTCGAAAATTCGGAGTCGCTTCATCCTATGTCCAAAAATTCTAATTTTTGGATATGTTATTTCCTTATGTATATATGTTATCCAGAATTTTACGAATCTTGATTCCAACTTCAGAAACTCAAGTTATAAGCTAAAGTACAAGGGCTATCCAAGTGAAAAACTGGGCACATGGGCAGCAAGTTGCCCAACTTTAAAATTCGGTCCGGTCTCATCTTAAGTCCTAAAATTCTAATTTTTAGATATGTTACTCTCTTATGTGTCTAGTTTACCAAAAATTTACGGAACTTGATTTCGACTTACGGAACTCAACTTATGACCAATTAAGTTTGACCTGTCCAGAAACCATTTCAGGTTAACTTCACTACTCAATTTCCTTATTTGTCATCTTACTTAATACTTCTTAATTTGGCAACTCCCAATAGATTTTTTTATTATTATGAACACTCTTAATTATGCCTAAAATCTACTTATTTATCAACTTAATCTAGGTTATACATTTTGTCAAATACTTGGTGTACAACATGTCCATTTAAACACCATTACCACAACCTACCCTTGTGTTACTCTCTATCTTTATACTGTCAAATCCCTCATTTTACATCTTCTAATGCACTATTCTCCATCAACAAAACTTTTAGCAACATCCACCACCCAATTTCAGTATTTCAACACCCAATTAAAGATTTCCCATTTTCTAGCCAACATCTAGGGTTCCATAACCAACACATCAAACTCATACTTCCCAATTATTGTCTCTACTAATGATAACTCTTTAAGCATTATTATTTCACACACATATATTAACACCATCATACTCTAAATTTAAAATTGTTAAATGAAATCACTTTACCTTGGATGAACTTGCTTTTCTTCTCAACCCATTTCCTAGAGCTTGGAGTTGCAATCTTGATACTTGATCTTCTTGAATTGCTCACAAATTTGGCTAAAGGAAAGTGATTTCTTTTCTTGATTTTTCTTTGTTGACTTTCTTTGGCTTTGTCCATCACCACTCTCGGTAGAATGAAGAAATTAGGAGACAATTGGCTTTTAATTTTTAATTCATGACTTGTGAAGCTTCTTGATGATTTCTTGTTTTGTTTAGTTTGTTCTAGAGAAGTCTAGAGATCTTGAAATGATTTAAGCTAATGGCTGAAAATGTAAGGCAATTGGCTTGGTTTGGCTTTATAAAATGGAGGACAAATTTTCTTCTTCTTTTTTTTTTCCCAGAACGGCTACAGTACAACTATAAAGCCTCGCATTTTTATCTAGGTTCAATTCTGAATTCGAGAAAGCTTTCATATAAAAGTTGTAGATCTTCGTCTTAGCTTTCCAAAGATATAAAATTTACTGAATTTGATTTCGTATGAAAAATTTATGGTAAAAATACTAAGGGATATCTGGTATAAAACAGAAAAATAATTTCATACCGGAACTATAAAACATTTATTGAATTTCAAGACAAATAATTCCACGAGCAGATTCACATCCGTTCATGATTTATATCACATATCAAATCAAGCACGCCGAAGCGGTCACCGGAATTTATATCATAATTATCGGGGTGTTACATATAAGATGGAAACTCGGACATAAATTTCATAGCCGATTTCGAAAGGACGGTAGTATGATCTATACTCGGGATACAACTCCAAGTACTATTGGATATTGACAATCCATGTGTGTCTTTACATTTTTTTGTGCGTGTTAAAACTGAAAAATCATTAAAAATTATAAATTAAAAAAGATCAAAAATAATTTTGTGGCTTGTTCGAGCATGAAAAGCAGGTGCATGTGATCCTAGTATGTAGGATATATGGTTATGCATGTATAATATGCTTTTGTTTTTTCTTGATGCTCTATATGCATGTGTGTGATAAAAACTCTTGGTATATCTTATGCTTGCACCTCACATACACAATTTTATTATGTCAAGGCTTGGTCGCATGTATGAGTTTTTGGACTAGCAATCTAATTTCTATCATACTTTGTTCACTAAATAATGTGACATTTGACTAGTTGACCTTGCTATCCCATTATAAAAGTAAAAAAATAAATAAATAAATAAAAATTTTTACATGAGACTCAAGTGCAAAAGAGTCAGTGGGCCAAATTCAAAAGATAAGGGCAAAAACCCTTCACTCGAAAGAGTTGTTATTTATAAGCTTATGATCTTTATGGGGAAAATATCATAGCATGCAACCAATGTTGCTTAATTTCAGGTCCTAGTGGTGCTGGCTTTGAACATCTATTTTGTGGACTTGGTTTGTTAAGAGATTGATTTATTTGGCTGTGTCCAGCTCATAAAATAAGGTCTTAAGCCTTGATTCATTGTGCATTTTCTTTTCACGCAAGTGCTTGTTATGCTTTGGTGTTTATGTCAAATGCATAAGTGTTATATTTAGCCAAACTTAAAATGATGCTAATTATTTCATGTCATAAACAGCTGAATACTGACTGTGTATCATTGTATTTGCTTGAAGTGATGTTTCAGTCAGTTCTTTTGTTAAAATTTTTTACCTCATTGTGTGATTGTGTGTGCTTCATCTCATTGTGTGTGCTTGTTTTGCATATATATGAGTGTTTACTTCCCGTATGATTTTAAGCTAACTGAGTGAGCTTGTTATTGATGGGGAGTAAATTTTATTTGTGTGTACTATTGCATGGTTTATCTCATGTTGTTTTTCCTGTTTCCTTCATCCTTTGCCATTTCGTGACAAAAAGGGGGAGAGTAGATTAAGGGGGAGTAGTAGCGTAGAATATCCTTTTGATATCTCTATTTTAATGGGAGTTTATATTAAGAGGGAGAAGGATATCTACTTGTACATGCATCTGCTTTATGTTATACTTGATAATCTCAATGCTTTTCACGGTATATTATTGTTTGTGGATGTTTCAGGTAAACAGGTTTATTGCTGAGGTGGCATTGAATTCAAGACTACTTGGTTAGGTATTAGATCGAGTCATAATGTAATAAGTCAATGTTTTGATGGTTGACAGTTGACTATTTTCTTTTTGGGTCTATTACCGTAGTATTTTTATTAGGTAATGTTTTGTCACAGACAACCAAAGAGGGAGATTGTTAGTTCCATTTTTATTGGCAATGCCTGTGCAAAACAAGTTCAATTGAGTTGTAACAAGTCTTGAAGAATTTGGTGCAATTGGACTAGTTTTGGCAGAGCTGGAGCAATTTCGTTAGTGGCGCGTTCGCTTCAACGTTCGAACGAAATCCGTTAGTATCACGTTTGTTGTTGGGTTCGAACGGGATCATTCTAGAGAGCAAACGTTTGAGGCACGTTCTTGTTGGGTTCAAACGGGGACATTACAGAGAGCATCCATTCGTGGTGCGTTCGAGTAGCGTTCGAACGAGTCTTTCTAGTGGGCACGCGTTCGTGGTGCGTTCGAGTAATCGTTCGAATGCGACTGCGATCTGGACATGTTTTTCAGCCTTTTCACTTTGAAAAACCCTAGATTTACACCCTACCTATAAATACAACCTGTAGCCACCATCCTTAGCGGTTGAAACACATTTCCCTTAAGCCAAAATCTCTCAAAGCTTTCAACCTCTTTTGATTCCACCATTGAATACTTCTTCATCTTTTTGTCTTCTTTGTTAATGGTGAGAATCTCTCTTTGATAAACCTTCAACACAACCAAACAAAAAATTCCCGATCCTTCAGAGTTCTCAATGAGGAAGATTTGTAGTCGGAGTTCCGGCGTGCGTAAGGATTTGATTCACTCAGAGACTTCAGAGGTTCTGAAGAAAACCGTGGTGTGCGGGCTTAAGAAGTTTCTTGAGTTCTTACAGTCTAGATGTACTTGAGTCGGTGGAGTTGCCACCATAGGTCTTGACCATCGCTGTAAGTTTTTCTCTATATAGTGAATTGGGCTGGTAGTCGAGATACCCGGAGTGGTTTTTATACTCGCACGAGTTTACCACTTCGTCACCAAAATTATTGTGTTGATTTTGTGTAATTGATTTATTTGATGCATTTATATTTTGCTTTGAATTGATATTGTGGGGTTTTATTGTTATTGGTTGATATTGTAGTTACCTGTTAGATTTCCATACTTACAGTAATCAGGACTTGTCTTGATTATTGTGTTTTATTCCGCCTAGGGTCAGACCCTTAGGGTAAACACGAACTTTCAATTAGTATCAGAGCATGAACTCGATCTTTGACCCATTTGCTATAGATCGTAGTCAACCCTTAAATTGTCTGCCATTTTTTTTATGGCAATGAATATTTCTATTGGAAGGTTCGCATGAGGGCGTTCCTTAGGTCCTTAGATGAGAGGGTCTGGATGACTGTAGAATACTAGTGGAAACATCCTGTAATTATAGTTGATGAGGTCTCTTCCCCTAAAAACAAATTGACTTGGACCAATGACGAATTTGATGCTAGCAATAGGAACATCAAGATTGTTAATGCCATACATGGTGTTGTATGTTCTGTTGAATTTGAGAGAATCTCCATGTGTGAAATAGCCAAAGATGCTTGGGACATCCTGCAGACTGTGCATGAAGGCACACTGTCTGTTAAAAATAATAAACTCCAGGATTTAGCTACTAGGTTTGAGGTCGCCCAGATGAAAGATGGTGACACCTTTGATGAGTTCTACGCTGAGATTAACAATGTCTTTAACTCAAACTTTAACCTATGAGAGACTATCCCTACCAGTAGGATAGTTAGGAAAATCCTTAGATCCCTACCTGAGAAGTTCCTACCCAAGATTACCACCATCGAGGAAAGCAATGACCTCGATCAGCTTAAATTAGATGACCTCGTAGGAAAAATGCAAGTTTATGAGAATAAACTTCCTGGTTATAAAAAGCCAAAAACCATAGCGATGAAGATCGCAAATGAAGTTGCGCATGATCCGTCTAGTGATGATAGTGATACCCTCACGGATCGTGATTTGGCCTTGTTTGCAAAGAATTTTAAGAAATTTCTTAAAGTTAAGAAGAATGGCCATAGCAGTAACAAGGATAGGGAAGATGAGCCTAAAGAGAGTAGGCATAGCAGGAGAGAGTCTAGAGATGATATGGGATGTAGACCCCGTGGTATCCAGTGCCATGAATGTGAAGGCTATAGACATATTCGATCTGAGTGCCCTACCTACCTTAAGGCTAAAGGTAAGCATGTGATGGCAGCCTCTCTCAGTGATTCAGAAGATGGCTATACTTCTGATGAGTCTCCTAAAGACAAGAGCAATTTTATGGCCTTTGCTGCTAGTGTGCCTGATGAGAGAGAGAATGAAGTTCATGATGCTGATTCAGAAGTCTCTCTCGTTGAGTCTGTAGATGAGGAAAGTCTTCAGATAGCTTATATTGAACTGTTTAATGAGAGTTTAGCTATTAATAAGACTAACATATAGGTCAATAAGAGGCTGAAAATAGTTGAGCTATAAAAGAATGAAGCTCAAGCCAACCTTGAGCAAAGCCTCTTGATGGTAGATGACATGGAGGAGAAGAATAGATACCTAATTGATAGGGTCCAAATTTTAGAGGCCAAACTTGAAGATGCTAGAACCCAGTTGTCTATATTTTCTAGTGGGAATAAAAAGGTGGACTGTATATTAGGTATTAGTTTTGAGCCTAAGTGTGATAAAGCGTCAACATCTAGAGGAATGTCTAAACCTCTTAAACATGACTTAGGTAAGAAGCATGTTGAGTGTAGTCATGTGATTCCTCCGTCTGTTCCTCGTCATGTGACCCAACCTCGATTTAGAGGTGTTGTGGGTAAACCTCGCTCTCATCCGAGGTTTGTGTCTATGTGCCATCATTGTGGCAAGGCAAGACACATTAGGCCTAAATGTTTTATGCTGCACAAACATAAGAAAATGCCTAAAAGTATGTCACCTAGATTTGATTCCTCAAATCTAGTATAACAAGTTTCTGCACTAACCAAACAAGCTCAATTCCTTAGTGAGAAACTTGATGTGTTGACTAGGAATTCTCAATTGGAAGAGATTCCTAGGAAAGTTTGGGTGAGGAAGCAATATGTCTTCCCTTATACTTCTGAATGTCTTGATCATGACAGGCATGATGAGAGTGCACCTCGGTGTAACTCTTCATAAAAGTTGTATTTGTTTTCCCATTGCATGTGTGTGTGCATGTGTTTTATATTTTTTCACGTTTATTTTATTTTCACTGCATATGGGTGTATGTGTTTTGTTTTTGTTTTATTTCCTTGGTATATCGGATGGAAACCCAGACATAAATTTCATAGCCGATTCCGAATGAACGGTAGTATAATCTGTACTCGGGATAAAACTCCACGTACCATTGGATATTAACAAGCCATGTATGTCTTTACATTTTTTTTGTGCGTGTTAAAACTGAAAAGTCATTAAAAATTATAAATTGAAAAAGACCAAAAATAATTTTGTGGCTTGTTCGAGCATGAAAAGCATGTGCATGTGAACCTTGTATGTAAGATATATGGTTATGCATGTATAATATGCTTTTGTTTTTTCTTAATGCTCTATATGCATGTGTGTGTGATAAAAACTCTTGGTATATCTTGTGCTTGCACCTCACATACACGATTTTATTATGTCAAGACTTGGTCGCATGTATGAGTTTTTGGACTAGCAATCTAATTTCTATCATACTTTGTTCACTGAATAATGTGACATTTGACTAGTTGACCTTGCTATCCCCTTGTAAAAGTAAAAAAAAATAAATAAATAATATTACATGAGACTCAAGTGCAAAAGATCTAGTGGGCTAAATTCAAAAGATAAGGGCAAAAACCCTTCACTCGAAAGAGTTGTTATTTATGAGCTTATGATCTTTAGGGGGAAAATATCATAGCATGCAACCAATGTTGCTTAATTTCAGGTCCTAGTGGTGCTGGGTTTGAACATCTATCTTGTAGACTTGGTTTGTAAAGAGATGGATTTCTTTGGTTGTGTCCAGCTCATAAAATAAGGTCTTAAGCCTTGATTCGTTGTGCACTTATTTTTCACGCAATTGCTTGTTATGTTTTGGTGTTTATGTCATATGCATAAGTGTTGTATTTACCCAAAATTAAAATGATGCATATTATTTCATGTCATAAACAGCTGAATACTGACTGGGTATCATTGTATTTGCTTGAAGTGTTGTTTCAGTCAGTTCTTTTGTTAATTTTTTTTACCTCTTTGTGTGCTTGTGTGTGCTTCATCTCATTATATGTGCTTGTTTTGCATATCTATGAGTGTTTACATCCCGTATGATTTTAAGCTAACTGAGTGGGCCTGTTAGTGAGGGGGAGTAAATTTTATATGTGTGTACTCTTGCAAGGGTTATCTCCTGTTGTTTTTCATGTTTCCTTCATCCTTTGTCATTTTGTGACAAAAATGAGGAGAGTAGATTAAGGGGGAGTAGTAGCATAGAATATCCTTTTGATATCTCCGTTTTAAGGGGAGTTTATATTAAGAGGGAGAAGGATATCTACTTGTACATGCATCTGCTTTATGTTATAATTGTAATCCCAATGTTTTTCACGGTATATTGTTATTTGTGGATGTTTCAGGTAAACAGGTTGTTGTTGAGGTGGCATTGAATTCACGACTACTTGGTTAGGTATTAGATCGAGTCCTAATCTAATAAGTCACTATTTTGATGGTTGACACTTGACTATTTTCTTTTTGGGTCTATTATCGTTGTTTTTGTATTAGGTAGTGTTTTGTCACGGACAGCCAAATGGGGAGATTGTTAGTTCCATTTTTATTGGCAATGCCCGTGACAAAACAAGTTCAATTGAGTTGTAACAAGTGTTGAAGAATTTGGTGCAATTGGACTGGTTTTTGGCAGAGCTGGAGCAATTTCGTTAGTGGCGCGTTTGCTTCAGCATTCGAACAAAAGTCATTAGTATCACGTTCATTGTTGGGTTCGAACGGGATGATTCGATAGAGCAAACGTTCGAGGCACATTCTTGTTGGGCTCAAACGGGATCATTCCAGAGAGCAAACATTCGAGTCATGTTCTTGGTGCGTTCAAACGGGGACATTCCAGAGAGCATTCGTTCGTGGTGCGTCCGAGTAGCGTTCGAACGAGTCTTTCCAGTGGGCACACGTTCGTGGTGCGTTCGAGTAATCGGTCTAAAGTGACTGCGATCTGGACGCGTTTTTCAGCCTTTTCACTTTGAAAAACCCTAGATTTACACCCTACCTATTAATACAACATTTAGCCACCATCCTCAGCGGTTGAAACACATTTCCCTTCAGCCAAAATCTCTCAAAGCTTTCAACCTCTTTTGATTCCACCATTGAAGACTTCTTCATCTTCTTGTCTTCTTTATTAATGGTGAGAATCTCTCTTTGATAAACCTTCAACACAACCAAACCCAAAATTCCCAATTCTTCAGAGTTCTCAATGAGGAAGATTGGTAGTCGAAGTTCCGGCGTGCGTAAGGATTTGATTCACTCAGAGACTTCAAAGGTTCTGAAGAAAACTTTGGTGTGCGGGCTTAAAGAGTTTCTTGAGTTCTTACACTCTAAAGGTACTTGAGTCGGTGGAGTTGCCACCATAGGTCTTGACCATCGCTGTAAGGTTTTCTCTACAAAGTGAATTGGGCTGGTAACCGAGATACCCAAAGTGGTTTTTGTACTCGCATGAGTTTTCCACTTCGTCACCAAAATTATTGTGTTGATTTTGTGTGATTGATTTATTTGCTGCATTTATATTTTTCTTTGAATTGATATTGTAGGGTTTTATTGTTATTGGTTGATATTGTAGTTACATGTTAGATTTCCATAGTTACAGTAATCAGGACTTGTCTTGATTATTATTTTTTTATTCCGCATAGGGTCAGAACCTTAGGGTAAACACGAACTTTCAAGTATAAATAGTCTAACGGGAACTAACCGGGTAATTAAAGAGTCGCCACCCGTATAAGACACTATAAATAATTTAAGGCTGCACTACACCCTTGCAAGGTCCGACCTTAAACCCGTTTGGGTTCAGAATGGTCCCTTACTGATGACAGTATAATATTTACGCTCTAAAAAGGTATCTTCCTAGCTTATAATGTAATAACTTACGAATAATAATTTTAATAACATACACGGCGCAAACACGAAAAATAAAATACGATAAATAAATAAAGTTTAAATGCATAAAGTAAAAATATATAAACAAATCACAACAATAATAAAATACATATGGAACATATTAAAAACATGCCTCAAGTAGGTCTGGCCTCGGAGAGGCCTAGCTGGATATAGTCATGGTCAGCTGGATATAATATTAAATTTCCGGCCAGACTTACGAAAAATCTGGCTAGATGTGCTACATAATCGTAGAATCACAAGGACAGCAAGTGACGAAAAAAATGATTACAGAAATGGCATAATAAACAGCAAACAATAACAGTTTGAAAAATGATAATTTTAATTACTAACACAGTAATCTTGCACATGCATAATAGTAATGGATCAAATGGAGTGGCCATTGTCTTACTGGTACATGGAATTTTATCCCGAGTGCAAACCACATTATCAGCAATTCAAAATCGGATATGGAATTTATGTCTAGGTTTCTATCCTATATACCAATGAGATCATATAGCTGGATATATCTTAGGAGTGTCCAGCTGGATTTTATAATAAATCAGGCCAGACATCCTTCACACATTAAGGAACGCGAACATGAATAAACGACCAATGCAAAACAACATGGCATAATAAAAAAGACAACAATAATATGGCTAAATAATTAAACATGCATAAAAAGCTAAATCTCGGCAGCAATGAGGTGGCGTGAAATAAGTAATGACAAAACAGTAAAATAATACTAATACAAGCATGTGAATTGAACATGTCAGAATGAAGCCAGACCTGATAAAATCTTTTGAACACTTAAAGTTCAGATATTTTTTGTGTGGTGTGCAAGTCCAGTCTGACGTGTCCTAGATCCAGCTGGATATATTGTATAACATGCAAAAACTAATAAGATAGTAATGAAAAAATATGCCATTAGATCATAACTTTGTGTTGTCCGTCTCAAAAAGAATTCCTTGAGTGTTGGGTCATATCTGGATTCGCACCAGAAAATGGGGGACTCCAAGGATTTTTGGGTATTCATTTATTGTTTCTCTCTAACATGGAAGAATTTCCAGGTTTCAAGATTTCATGATTGCAGCATGTACTTTTGAAGATTTGTTCTCGGATTATAGTTTGTTTATCCCCCATTGTGAGATCTGTTTTTATAGTGTGATGAGGGTCTAAAAATGGAAGGGGAAACATGATCCCCTTCATTCCTTCAATCTGTCCTGAGTGATTATCAATCAAAACATCAGACACAGCTCGACCTATGTCTGGTCGGATATATATTTTGGGACATACCCCCGGCCGGAGGTGATCAAGTCCTTGATTCCAGCTATTTGAATTTCGCATGTCAGCTCGATATATGTTCGGCCAGCTATTAAATTGGAATTGTATGTCTGGACGAGCATAATCAGATCCCTTAACTTCAGTAACTGACAGTATGCTCATTAGAGACATTTTTCTAGTGTCTGATCAGATTTAGGATTTTCAAAATATCTGATCGGATTTTAGAGTTAGAGAGAAGGTAGACCGGAAATAGGTGACGTTCGACTGACTTTTGGCTTTATTTTTTGAATTCCTTGAAGTTACTTTCCTTTTTGGCATTCATCATCGTAATTTTCCAAACTTTCAGAGGGTGTCCTCGTAAGAAACTCATCATCGAACTATGCATAAAAAATACAGTGTCTACACTCTCCCCACTTTGATAGGCTTTGTAGTGTGTGAAAAAGACAAGTCTATCAAAGTCATGCTTGCATTTTTACTTACGTGGTTCATCGGGTGTCGTTGGACTTGCCTGGCTGTGTTACAGTTTGATTGTTGTTTGATGGACCCTCTGATGCTTTGACCGTTGAAGAGATGGTTTTGGTCCCAGGCTTTATTCCCGGCTTTTGAATGACTGCGAGCTTTGTTCCTGATAGCCGCTAGATGTTCGTTGGGTGTGGACCGATGCACTCGTTAATCAAGTACGTATCAAGATAGGATCTGTCGGTATGTATTTGTACCATAAGAAGTTTAGGTATTCATGTGAGTAAGTCATGATTCTTAAGACTTTGGCCAAAGTCGATCACCTAGAGTGGATACCATATATTAGAAATGGTGTTCTGATTAGTTGTAAAGAATCATGGAAATATCGAGATTAGATGTACGCCTCAGAAACTTGGTGGTGTAATGTATGTTTCCTAAGCACAACTCGGATAGCCTACGATAGATGGATTGTTAAACATATGTGATGACCTCGACTTGTATAGTTCAGAAAGTTCAATCGTGCTCTTCGTGAATTCGGTGGTGGCTGAATTGCGTACATATAAGCTAGGATTATATGACGAACGTGTCGGACTTAGAGAGTCCCATAATATGAAGTTTATTCGTTGAGCACTTGGGTAGCCAATAATTTTTCATAATAAATAATATTTGATATTATAATTATCAACTAAAATAATTAAGTGTTATTAGATAATATTAACTATTTACTTTGACCCAATTGGATTAATTGGATTAATCCAAAATTATATAAGGGCTTTGTTGTAATTTCATAAATATCTCTACCATTGGAGGATATTTTGGTAATTATAAATATGTAATAATATGTATATTTGGCTTGATTTAATTAGATTAAATCAAAGTGACAGACATATAACTAATCCATTAATTAAATTTTGTCTTGATTTAATTGGATTAAATCAAAGTGGTAGATAAATGTGATTAGTCACACCTAATTATATATATTTTGATAAAATAGTTTAAGCCCACATACGTCCTTGGATTAACTATAAGGAAATTTTTTCACAAGTAGTAATGCTAAAATCCATTAGGATTCTTTTAGCTACTGCTACATATCATGACTATTACATATGGCAGATATAAGGGAAAACCGCTTTCCTAAATGGATTCATTGAGAAGGATATCTATATGGAACAATCAGACGGTTTCGTATCCAATGAGACTTTGAACTTGGTTTATAAGCTTTAGATGTCTATTTATGGACTTAAACAGACATCTCGAAGCTAGAATCTTCATTTTGATGAGATAATTAGATTATTTGGATTCATCAAGAACGAGGAAGAACCATGTATTTATAAGAAAGTTAGTGGGATCATGATAGCATTCCTTGTTTTATATTTAGACGATATCCTCATCATTAGGAATGATATAGGATTGATGCAAAGTGTGAAAGTCTACCTTTGCACAAACTTCTCCATGAAAGATATTGGTGAAGCGTCCTATATACTAGGTATAAGGCTCTATCGAGATAGAGTAATGAAGCTTATAGGATTGTTGCAATCCACGTACATAGATAAAATATTAGAAAGGTACAGTTTTACCAACTGCAAGGTAGTAAATATACTTTTTCGATATGTCATATATCTTTCGAAGAAAATGAAAGCTCTGACTGAGGAAGAACGAGTTAGAATGTCTAACTTGTCATATACTTTTTATATTTAAAGCATTATGTATGATATGCTATGTACAAGACCTTACATCAGTTTCGGCATCAGTGTGACTAGCTGATATCAATCTGATCCGGGTAATGATCATTAGACAACCGTGATACATATCCTGAAATATCTTAAGGTTACTAAGGATAAGTTTCTCATATATGGAGAAGATGAGCTACAAGTTAAGGGTTATAAAGACTCTGACTTCCAAGGAGATCCAGATGATAGAAAGTCTACATCCAGATACATATTTACACTTAATGGCGGTGCGGTTAGTTGGCGATGTTTAAAGCAAATCTCAACAGCTGATTCCACCACTGAGGTGGAATTTATGTTTCCTAAGCACAACTCGGATAGCCTACGACGGAGGGATTGTTAAACTTATGTGATAACATCAACTTGTATAGTTCAGAAAGTTCGTTCGTGTTCTTCGTGAATTCAGAGGTGTTCGAATTGTGTATATATAAGCTAGGCTTATATGACGAACGTGTCTGGACTTAGAGAGTCCCACAATATGAAGTGTACTCGTTAAGCACTTAGGTAGCCGATAATTTTTTATAATAAACAATATTTGATATTATAATTATCAACTAAAATAATTAAATATTATTGGATTATATTAATTATTTACTTTGACCCAATTGGATTAATTAGATTAATCCAAAATCACACAAGGGCTTTGTTGTGATTTCATAAATATCTCTACTATTGGAGGATATTTTGGTAATTACAAATATATAATAATAGGTGTATTTGGCTTGATTTAATTGGATTAAATCAAAGTGGTAGACATATAACTAATCTATTAATTAAACTTTGTCTTGATTTAATTAGATTAAATCAAAGTGATAGACAAAGGTGATTAGTCATACCTAATTATACATATTTGGACAAATTCGTTTATGCCCACATACGTCATTGGATTGACTGAGGAAACTTTTTCACTAGTAGTTTGTCGGTGTAATATATGTTTCCTAAGCACAACTCGGATAGCCTACGAAGCTTGCTAGCTTTTGGAATTCTTTACAACAACAAAGAGAAAAAGATTGGATCTTGGAACCAAAGTAAGACATATAAAGATGAATTGTGTATTGGATACATAATAACATAGCTTGAAATAGAAATTAAGATAATGAATTATGTATGGATGCTTTGGGGAATAAACACAATATGCTTGTAATTGGGTCAAATATGTTCATGTTGGACATGAAACATAAAATTAGAGTTTGGCACTCTAGATGAAAGTTTAGAGCTATGACTACCATTTAAGAATCACTTGACCACCTTTGAGTGACCTATAATTATTCATGAGTCATTTTATTATGGGATTCTATTTTGATTATGTTTTAATTCAAAGAAATGCATGCATGTATGTATGTGTGTGTGTGTGTATATATATATATAATATATATATAGATATATATATATATATATTATATATATATATAATATATATATATGTTTCTTGTATAACATGTTTCGAAGTTGGTTTTGATGTTAAAATTGAATTTTTAGGTGTATTAAAGTGTTTGGAGAAAATTGGAAGTGTTTAGAATTGAATTAAAGGTTAAAAATACTCTTTGCCAATATTTTACACAGGACGGCGTCGAGACACTGATCTCTGGCATCGCGATACTCAACTCTCAGAGCTGCAGGCGTCGTGACACTAACCTTTGGGCTTCGCGACACCAATCTCTCGTAAATTGGGCGTTGTGACTCCCAACCTGCGCATCGTGACGCGCCGAGAGCCGTTGCCCATGATCGTTGAAACTTCATTTTTTCCATTCCAGAGTTTCCAAACTTCGATTTGGTCCCCGTTTTTCCTACGGACTAGTAAATGAATATAGTATTCTATGAAAAATTTTAAAAATACATTCGTGCTTGATATCTACGGGTTAGATCCACTTTCGTTGTGCAGGACACCGATCCGACCCTAGAGGTCCCACATCTGCCCCAACAGCACTAACGCTCATAAAACTATAATCTCACTATATAAGCTTATTTTTTTGACGTTATCTTATATTCTAGTATTTGTTCTCTAACTTATACTCTTTGACATACTCTTTATCAAACGCACCCATAGTGTGTGGATCGGGGAGTATGTTTGTATTGAAGTTGTGGATCAGTTCATTAATTTTGTATCAACAATATTGAATTAATTACACAATTAATCACATTAATATCCTAATTAATTCAAAATTCATGAAAATCCAAATCCATAATCACCAATAGAGAATCCACTACCATAAAGTAACTTAAGAACAATTCTAGGTCAACAAAGAGTGGCTCACTATCAAAGATTTAGGGGCTCTATCATATTTCCTGGGTGTTGAAGTGGTGCCTTGGAAGGTTGGACTACTCCCCAATCAACGAAAATATATAATTGATTTACTTGCAAATACTAAAATACAGGATGCTATTGATGAGTGGTAATTATATCACTATTTCCCACTTATTTGACCTAATGTTTTGTATAGATTCTTGAGTTTTGTGAATATTTTGATTTGTTTCTGTTATTTTATAAATAAATAAAGTTTCAAGACTCTCTGGAGGTGATTCGGGGCCAAAATAGTGAAAAATGACAAAAAATGACAAAATGGCCATTTGGCGCGTCGCGACCGCTAACGTTCGGTGCACCTCTGCTAACATGCACCGGGACACGTGGACCAATCAGAGAGATTTTGCTAAAATGCGTCGGATGCTAACGTGCGCCGAATCTGCTAACGTGTGCCTGCCACGTGTCATTATCACATGCTACCGACAATCGCCATCACCACGTGTCGTCCATGTGTTAGCCATATGGCATCCACATCAGTCAAATGTTGAGTCAGTGTGACACGTGTCAACCACGTCATCATCAGCCAATCATCTCGTGACATGTGTCACAATCACACGGTGCCGAAAATCAACATCGCCACGTCATCGCCACGTCAGCACAATTATTGAGTTAATCATCCAAAATGCCACGTCAGCAGATAATGGAATTAAAGCAGCCAATCAGCTATTTTAATATAATAACTATTTAAAACTTGACTTAATGATGATACCGCTATATTGGCCGGTTGTAATTAATTATAAATTGGTTTTAACCTAACTAAGCAAGGATACCGCCTAGTTGGTCGGTTGGTAATTAATTATTAATTTGACTTAATCAGGTTACCGCCTATATGGCTGGTTGGTAATATCACACAAGTTAATATATTATATTAAGGGAGATATCTAAAATAGTAGTAATAAAAGTGGATCCTTTAACCCTAGCATTTTCTTTTATTGTAATTTTACATTTTTACTTTCAGCTTTTACTTTTCAGTATTTACTTTATGTCTTTTTAATTTAAGTTTTCATTAGCCTTAGATATGTGTTGTAACTAAGCTCATTATCTGGGGTTGTGATGAATTCCAATATCACCGGTTTATAAGGGGTTATTTTATAATTTGAGTAATATAAAGGTTTACTTATTAAGTCTTAAGCTTAATGCGTCTTGTTAACTGGTCACTAATAAGATTGATCTGGTAAACTTAAAATAAACTTGACTAATGAATTTTAGGTTTAAGACCTTAGACTTAATAGCCCACGATCTTCCTTGAGGATAGATAACCCTTTAATAGATTTCCTTACAGGATAGACATATACTTGTCGGCGGGGGGTAACCACAATTGGAAATTAGTCTTAATGAATCCAGGTAATTTGATTGACATAGACATATGATTTAATTATGGGTTACACTGGGTATTTGCATCTGACCATCGATAGAGGCTTTTGCAGAATTTCGTGTTCCATGTTAGTAACCAATATATTACACAAAAATGAAATAACCACTTCATCTTTTAAAATGATATTGGAAGAAATCACAACCCTGGATAGTTTCTTAATATTGAATTTTCCTCAACCACTTTCCACACCATTTTATTTATTTATTTTTAAGTTTAAAGTCACAACCCAATCAAACAATCAACCTTTTAGATACTTGTAATCATTTGGCCTCATACAAATTAATAGCCTAGGTATTAAGTCCTTGTGGGATCGATACTTTATACTACTTGAATGATATGTGCGCTTGTATTATACGCGTGTGATTTCGCACCGGTCAAGTTTTTGACGCCGTTGCCGGGGACTTATTTATCTTTCACTATTAGTTTTGAGGTTAAATACGTTACTTGTATCTAATTTCTTTTTACTTATTATTTCTGTTTTCTTGTGTTTCAGGTTCTCAAACACTACATGAGACGAACTAGAAGCTTTGAACTCCGACCGCTTGACCCAGAGATTGAAAGAACCATCAGACAGTTGAGAAGAGAAAGGTCAGAAGGCCAAGAAGCTTTAGTCAATTTCAGAAGTTGCACCACCAATTCCCATTCGAGACAGAACCATTCCGGTGGTTGACGGATTCATTTCCTGTATTGTACTTCCTCTCTTACCAGCAAATACGTGTGACATCAAAACATGCATTCAGATGATTCAGCAGTCAGTGCAGTTTGGAGGAAATGCAACTGAAGATCCTAATGCCAACATCAGCAACTTTCTGGAAGTTTGCGGCACTTTCAATTACAACCGAGCAGCTGAAGAAGCAATGAGACTGCGGATTTTCCCATATTCCTTAAAATACAGAGCTATGGCTTGGCTACATTCACTACCAGCAGGTTCCATCACAACTTGGAACACTCTAGCCACCAAATTCCTTGCAAAGTATTTTCCACCAGCCAGAATAGAAAAACTGAGGAATGACATCACATCCTTTGTACAACAGGACTCGGAAACTCTCTACGAAGCTTGGGAAAGGTACAAAGATTTGCCCCGGAAATGTCCTCACCATGAGATTCCAAAATGGCTTCAAGTCCAAACATTCTATAATGGACTTTCTGGACTGATGAGAACCACAATTGATGTTGTTGTTGGAGGAGCGCTAATGGCAAAAGGAGAAGATCACCTAAGACCTAATTGAAGAAATAGCTAACAACAATTCCTTGTGGCCAACAGAAAGGAGCATGATCCAAGAATCGTAGGACTTTATGAAGTTGGAGCCAACATTGCAGTGAATGCCAAGCTGGATCAGATATGAAAATTTGTGGAAACACTCAGCATGCAAGGCAATATTGGATCCACAAGTTCACCTTATGGAAGAGCACCAGAGCCAAATCAACAAGAATAAACAGTGAATTATATCAACAATTTCAACAGACAAGGGAACAATTCATATTCCAACACCTACAACCCATGGTGGAAGAATCATCCCAATTTCTCATGGAGCAATAATTCAGGGCAAAAGAACTATCCACCCGCCTGGATTCCAGCAACAAAACAAAGGCCAGCAGCATGAAAAAGAACCAGAAATGAAAGAATGGATTGCAGAGATGTTCAAAAAGTAACAAGCAGCATACGATGTTATATTTCAAAGCCAATCTGCCTCTATTAAAGCACTGAGAATCAAATTGGACAACTGGCCAATGATCAGAGTTACGACCGCCAGGAAATTTTCCCAGCAACACAGAACCAAATCCAAGGAACCGAGGGAAGGGCAATGTCAAACCATTACTTTGAAAAGCGGTACTGAAATTAACAAAATGTTGGAATCAAGGCAACTATTGAAGAAATTCCAAAAGATGCAGTCCACAGATGGAGGAAAATGAAGCAAAGGAAAAAGATCAAATCACTCCACCTCCACCTTTTCCACAATGTTTTCAGAAAAACAAACTGGACAACAGTTTGCTCGATTCCTGGAGGTGTTCAAAAAGCGGCATATCAACATTCCATTCGCAGAAGCTTGGAAGAAATGCCCAGCTATGTCAAATTCATGAAAGACATTCTTTCACGAAAATGGAGATTGGGAGATTACGAGACAGTAGCATTGACGGAAGAATGATGCGCCATCATTCAGAGGAAACTTCCCCCGAAGTTGAAAGATCCTGGCAGTTTCACTGTCCCATGCTCCATTGGAGAACATTACATCGGTAAGGCTTTATGTGACTTAGGTGCAAGTGTTAATTTGATGTTTTTTTCTATTTACAGGAAACTGAAAATTGGAGAAGCAATGCCTACCTCAGTCTCTCTGCAACTTGCTGATCGAACGCTCGCATTTCCGAGAGGAGTTGCTGAAGATGTGCTGGTTAAAGTTGACAAACTTATTCTCCCGACAAATTTCATTATCCTTGACATGGTAGAAGATAAAGATGTACCTATCATCCTTGGAAGACCATTCTTGGCTACAGGTCGAACTATTATTGATGTACAAAAAGGAGAATTAACCATGAAAGTTCAGGACCAAGAAGTTACCTTTAATGTTTTCAAAGCCATGAAATTCCCAAGTGATGAAAAAGAGGAAGAATGTTTCAGAGTTGATGTTGTTGATAGTATCATCCAGGATACTGAAGCAGTACCACCTCACATAGACAAACTTGAAGCTTGCATCACCAACATGACTGACAGCGAGCTAGATGCTGAAATCCTGGAATGTATCAACTATCTTGACAAACCATTTCGGTTCAAATCGACACCACCAGTTGACAAATCGCTAACATTGAAGCAGAAAGAAAAGTTGTTGAGAGTGTTACGAGAACACAAGAAAGCCATTGGCTGGACTATAGCAGACATTCGAGGCATTAGTCCATCATTTTGCATGCACAAATTCTGATGAACGATGAGTACAAACCCACAGTGGAGCATCAATGGAGATTAAATCCAATCATGAATGATGTCATAAAGAAAGAAATCATCAAATGGATGGATGCTGACATCATTTACCCCATCTCAGACAGCACTTGGGTGAGTCCTATGCAGTGTGTACCAAGAAATGAGAAATAATTGTAGTCCACAAATAAAAAGAATGAGCTGATTCCAATAAGAACTATGACTGGATGGAGAGTATACATAGACTACCGAAAGCTGAACAAAGCAACAAGGAAGGATCATTTTCCGCTGCCATTCATTGATCAGATGCTGGACAGACTGGCGAGACATGAGTTCTATTATTTTCTGGACGGATACTCAGAGTACAATCAGATTGTCATCACCCCAGAAGATCAGGAGAAGACCATTTTTACATGTCCGTATGGTACTTTTTCATTTCACAGGATGCCATTTGGACTATGTAATGCTTCTGCCATATTCCAACGTTGCATGATGGCCATTTTCTCAGATATGCTGGAACAGAGTATGAAGTTTTTCATGGATGACTTCTCTGTGTTTGGAGATTCTTTTGACCACTGCTTGCAAAAGCTGTAACATGTATTACAAAGATATGAAGATACTAACCTGGTACTCAACTGGGAGAAATGACACTTCATGGTGCATGACGGCATTATTCTGGGACATCAGATCTCATAAAAGGGGATCGAGGTAGACAAAGCAAAGATTAAAATAATTGAAAAATTACCTCCGCCAACATCAGTCAAATAGATCAGATTTTCTCGACAACATGCAGGCTTTTACAGGAGATTTATCAAAGACTTCTCAAAGATTGCTAAACCTCTATGCAATCTTCTGGAGAAGGATGTGCCTTTCAACTTCACCAAAGAATGCCAGGAAGTTTTTGAGATCCTAAAACAGAAGCTGGTTTATTCTCTCATCATTGTAGCACCAGACTGGACACTTCCATTAGAGGTGATGTGTGATGCAAGTGATTTTGATGTAGGTGCAGTTTTGGGACAACGCAAAACAAAGATTTTCCACACCATTTACAATTCCAACAGAACTCTGAAGTAAGCTCAACTCAACTACACAACCACTGAAAAGGAGTTGCTCGCAGTTGTGTTCGCTTTTGATAAATTCTGATCATATATGCTGGGTCCCAAAGTGATGGTCTACACAGATCATTCAGCAATCAAATACCTAATCGCGAAGAAAGATGCCAAACCCAGATTGATCCGTTGGATACTTCTTTTGCAAGAATTTGACGTGGAGATTCGAGACAGGAAAGGGACAGAAAACCAAGTGGCAGATCATTTATCGAGGCTCGAGAATGGAGAAACAACTGGCAAAGAATTGACAATCAAAGAACTTTTCCAGATGAACAGTTGTTTGCCATGAAACAGCATGATATCCCTTGGTATGTGGACTATGTCAACTACATAGTATCGGGAAAATGGCCGTTGGAATGGACAACTCAGCAAAGAAAAAATTCTTCAAGAAGTTAAGCACTATGTCTGGGATGAGCCGTACCTGTTCAAACGCTGTGCTGATCAATTACTGAGATGTTTTATTCCACGGGAAGATGTCAATAGTGTCTTGCAACATTGTCATTCATCACCATATGGCGGACACTTCAGTAGGAATAAAACTGTAGCCAATGTCCTTCAATCAGGTTTGTCCTGGCCCATTCTTTTTAAATATGCTTATCTATTTGCTCTTCAATGTGACAGGTGCCAGAGAACGGGAAATATTTCGAGGAGAAATAAAGGACCTTTGCAAAACATTCTGGAATTATAGATATTTGATGTATGGGGGATTGATTTTATGGGACCCTTTGTTCCATTATTCGGAAACTTGTACATACTGGTTGTTGTAGATTACGTCTCCAAATGGATTGAAGCAATTGCACTGCCATCAAACGATTCAAAATTGGTGATCAAATTCCTTAAAAATAATATTTTCACTCGCTTCGGAACACCTCGGGCAATTATCAGTGATGGTGGCACATATTTCTGTAACAAATATTTCGATGCACTCCTATCCAAATACGGAGTTACTCATAAGGTTGCCACTGCCTACCATCCACAGTCAAATGGACAGGTTGAAGTTTCAAATAGGGAGATCAAAAGAATCTTGGAAAGAACCATTGGATCAACAAGGATGGACTGGTCTACAAAACTGGATGATGTATTATGGGCCTACCGGATAGCTTACAAGACACCTATTGGTATGTCCCCATATCGTATGGTGTTTGGGAAAGCGTGCCATCTGCCAGTTAGGCTTGAACATATGGCGTACTGGGCACTGAAGAAGTTGAATCTTGATCCACAAGCTGCGGGAGAGAAAATACTCCATCAACTCAACGAATTGGAGGAATTTTGCCTACAGGCTTATGAGAATGTCATATTATACAAAGAAAATACCAAAAAATGGCATGATCGAAAAACAGTACGCAGACATCTGGAACAAGGCAGCAGGTGTTGTTATATAATTCAAGGTTAAAACTTTTCCCTGGAAAGTTGAAATCAAGGTGGTTAAGTCTATTTTTGATCACTAAGGTTTTACCATATGGAGCTGTTGAGTTACTTGATCCCAACACCAACGAAACATTCAAGGTTAACAGTCATCGTGCCAATCACTACTGGGGAGAATCATTTGAACGACAAAAAGAAAGTGACATACTTTCAGATCCAACCTAACGTTCGAGAAGTCATGTCTAGTTGACGAATTTAAACTTAGCGCTAGCAGGGAGGCAACCTATGTAATTTGTGTATATATTGTGATCTGGTATTTTTTATTTTTGTGTGTTTAATTTTTGCAGGTAAAGTCATTTCACGATGGAAGAAGCTCTCGCAAATCTTCACAAGCAATTTCCTTCTCTCCCTAAAAAATCTCTGATGAAAGTCTACAAAGCTCGCTTGGACGAATGAGACTACTGATGATAAAACGTATTCCTACTGACATTCGTTAGATTATTGAAGCACGGGTCCGATTGGCAGGTGAGTCCTCTGACTCTTTTATTTCACATCTGCCTGGTTTAGGAAGAAGCACTTATGCTAAAAAGAGAAGGGATAAAAGAATGGGTGTGTGCTATAAATGTGCTCGTATGTTTTGTGATACTCGTTGTCGTTCTTTAGGAATGGTGTCTGATAATCGTGAAGATAAGATAAATTTCATTAGGGAGGCTTGAGTAAGGAGTCTTTATATGACATATCTAAAACTCTTGATACGCATCCCAGTGGATATGTGTGTCACGAAATTCGCGTGTTATATACACAATTTCAAAGAGAAAGACAACAATTAAGTCTCGGGAATCTGACTCAAAAAGACCATGTTTGCCAATTTTTAAGAAAATTGGATGGGAAGCTTGTCATTGACGTATAGACGTCAATCAAGCCGTAAATTATTGTAAATATTATATCTCTTTGTCTTTTCCTAATAATTGTGATTTTTTTTGTTGTTTTCTTTTATTTTCTCCAACAGGATCCAGACCTTTTGACTTTCGGGATATATTGTATTGTTTATCTAATATTTGACATTTGGCAGGTACTAGTGCTATTATTACTCACCCTTTTTCAGGTATTATAAATTCAACTCATCATTGCACTCTTGAAGGCATCCAAAGCTGAGAAAGAAATACATAAAAATGGAATCTACTTCAAAAAGATGAATTGGGGACGATCTTAGCCGAAAGGAATATGCACCAAGTATACGGCGATGGCAATCTTGGACTAATGGGGATAGTTTCAAAGGCTGTACAGGAATGAGATAGTCAAGTTCTGGGAATCATCCCAAAACCCTTGGCAGAGGCGGATCTTATAGGATCATCAAATGGAGAAGAACTGATCGTGCCATGTATGTCTGAACGACTGGTGGAAACGATTAACCGTGCTGATGCTTTTATTGCTTTGCCAAGTGGTTTGGGTACGTTGGAGGAGATTTTTGCAGTGCTATCTTGGGCGAACTTGAACATACACCAGAAACCAATTGGATTGTTCAACGCAGATGGATTTTTATGATTTTCTTTGTGTATTTCTTGATGATTCCGCGGAGAAATGGGTTCGTGTCAAAACCTTCAAAAGAACTCATTTTCACTGCCAGAACTGCCCAGGATTTAATTGACCAAATCTTAGCCTATGAACCACAAATTGATTCATAATCCTTTCCAAGATAAAATGGTCTGATGATGATCGTGGTAAGAAGCGTCGAATAAATATGGATCTTAACCTTTAATTTCCCCATTTAGATGTAGAATTTCAGCTAATCAGATACTATCTTCTCAACTCTTCTTCTACTTTTTAAGACATTGGGGACAATGTCTCATTTAGGTTTGGGGGAGTGAAATAATTGATTAGTATCTTGTTTTGTATAGTTATTTTATTTTATTTTTTTTAGTCAAATTTTTCGAAAAATTCAAAAAAAAATTGAAATTTTTTTACAAAAATCAAAAAAAGATTTTATGTTTTTAATTTGATTAATCGGGTGAAATTGTGTGAGATAGTGTGGGTAAGGAGTTTCCACTCCTGAGACGTATCTCAACCTATTTCGGAACAAGTAATTTTGTTGTTTATTTCCTTTTGAATTATTTAATTTGTGAATTCTCTATAAAACTGATTAAAATGGATCTTCATATGCTCAGTTGACAGGTATTATCAACATACATGGTAACATACAGACATGAGTTGTAATTGACAAGCTTGTAATATTCAGTACTCTAGTTTAATTGGAAGAAGCATCGATAAAAAGCGATGAGATAAAAAAAAAAAAAAAAAAAAAAAAACGTCTGAGATCCGAGTTATGAAGTCCGTATGGGTGTCCTTAACACCTAGTGCCCTAAAACCAACTGGTTTGGGAGTCACTGACCCAAACCTCGCTACATGGATCGAAGATGTTAGAAAAATATATATATCTGAAGTCCGAGTAATTAAGTACGTAGGGGTATCTTAACACCTGGTGCCCTAAAGCCAACTGGTTTGGGAGTCACTGGCCCAAAGCTCGTTACATGGATGGAAGATATTGTATATAAATAAAAAAATATAAAAAATCAGAAAAATATTTCATTGCTTAAAAAATGTGTGAATTCTGATATAACTTTAGGAAAAAAATATTACTCTCTTCTCAACTACACTTATGACTATTGTGGGCAAAAATGAGTTGATTACTATTTTGTTAGCTGTGTATATGGAGAAGGGTAAAAATGATCGGAGAATTTACTTATTCAGTGATTTAGAAAGAAAAAACAACTCTAAACTTGGATAAGAAGTTTCACCTGTTAGTCACTAACTTCTTTATTCTCTTTTTTCTTGTCTTTTTATTTTTGTGTGCATTAGTTTTACTATCTTTTTTACTTTTGTAAAACGTTTGTGGGTATCGTTGATGTAAGCTCTCACGAGACTACAACTCGTCCACTAGGGACACATAGGGGTTTAAAGGCTTGTTGCATACGCTAAATGCAACCGTGATCCCTACGAAAGTGGCTTAGCTTAATTTTATTTTAAAGATATTTATGTTATTTTATTTTGTTGTTTTGCTCGAGGACTAGCAAAATGTTAGGTTTGGGGGTGTGATGAGTGGTAGTTATATCACTATTTCTCACTCTTTTAACCTAATGTTTTCTATAGATTCTGAGTTTTGTGAATATTTTGATGTGTTTCTGTATTTTTGTAGATAAATAAAGTTTCAGGACTCTCTGAAGGTGATTCGGGGCCAAAACAGTGAAAAATGACAAAATGGTGATTTGGCGCGTCGCGACGCGCAGCCTGCATCGCGACCTTAACGTGCAGCGCACCACTACTAACGTGCGCCGGGACCACGTGGACAAATCTGAGGGATTTTGCTAAAATACGTCGGATGCTAAGGTGCGATGAATCTGCTAACGTGTGCCTGCCATGTGTCAACATCACTACCGATCATGCTAATGTATGTCGTGCCACGTTGTCATCATCATTGCTGGCGACAATCGCCTTTGCCACATGTCATCCACGTGTTAGCCACGTGGTGTCCACATCAGTCACATGCCGAGTCAGCGTGACACGTGTCAGCCACATCATCTCGTGACACGTGTCACAATCACACGGTGCCGATAATCAATATCGCCACGTCATCGCCACGACAGAACAATTATTGAGTTAATCATCCAAAATGCCATGTCAGCAGATAAGGGAATCAAAGTCAGCCAATCAAAGTGTGCCACGTCATCGCGTAGCGACGCAAGAGCAATCCACGCGTCGCGATGTTAGAGGCCTACTGACGTCTATAAATTCAGCTCAAAATTTCAGTTTCAGATGTACCTTCCTCTCTGAATTCTCTGATAATAATGAGTTTGTATCTAGTTTGTTTAAATTTCAGTTCTGTAATTAATTTTATTACTTTTTGTAATAGTAATTTACTTTCTTTACTTTTTCAGTTTTTACTATTCAGCAATGAGGATGTAACTTCCCCCTTCTTATGGTGAAAGGTAAAACTTTTATTATTGTTATTTAGATTAATCTCCCTTAATTATAATATAATAACTATTTAAGACATGACTTAATGAGGATACCGCTATATTGGCCGGTTGGTAATCAATTATAAATTGGTTTTAACCTGACTAAGCAAGGATACCGCCTAGTTGGTCGGTTGGTAATTAATTATTAATTTGACTTAATCAGGTTACCGCCTATATGGCTGGTTGGTAATATCACACAAGTTAATATATTATATTAAGGGAGATATCTAAAATAATAGTAATAAAAGTGGATCATTTAACCCTAGCATTTTCTTTTATTATAATTTTATATTTTTACTTTCAGCTTTTACTTTTGAGTATTTACTTTATGTCTTTTTAAATTTAAGTTTTCATTAGCCTTAGATATGTGTTGTAACTAAGCTCATTATCTGGGGTTGTGATGAATTCCAATATCACCTGTTTATAAGGGGTTATTTTATAATTTGAGTAATATAAAGGTTTACTTATTAAGTTCTAAGCTTAATGCGTCTTGTTAACTGGCAACTAATAAGATTGATCTGGTAAACTTAAAATAAACTTGACGAATGAATTTTAGCTTTAAGACCTTAGACTTAATAGCCAACAATCTTCCTTGAGGATAGATAACCCTTTAATAGATTTCCTTACAGGATAGACATATATCTGTCAGGCGGGGGTAACCAAATTGGAACTTAGTTTTAATGAATCCAGGTAATTTGATTGACATAGACATATGATTTAATTGGGTTACACTGGGTATTTGCATCTGACCATCGACAAAGGCTTTTGCAGAATTTCGTGTTCCAAGTTAGTAAACCAATATATTACACAAACATGAATTAACCACTTCATCTTTTAAAAAGATATTGGAAGAAATCACAACCCTGGATAGTTTCTTAATATTGAATTTTCCTCAACCACTTTCGCACCATTTTATTTACATGTTTTTAAGTTTAAAGTCACCACCCCACCAATCAAACATCAACCTGTTAGATACTTGTAATCATTTGGCCAAATACAAATATAGCCTAGGTATTAAGTCCTCGTGGGATCGATATTTTTTATACTACTTGAACGATACGTGCGCTTGCATTATACGCGTGTGATTTCGCACCGGTCAGCTATGTAGGTCTCCAGTCTCATGTCTCATACGCACATCCATTCTCTATATGATGGCACACAGCTCTCACTGACGTAACTAAGTATCGCTGTATTGTGGGTAGTCATTAATATTTTTCCTTAACCCAACCAGATGTTGCGTTTGCCGTTGGCAAGCCAAGTCAGTTCATGCATCATCCAACATGTGCTCATCGGTTAGTAGTTAAACGGATTCTAGGATATCTTAAGAGTACTACACATTATGAGTTGGCTTATTTAGCGGGACACTGGCTTCATGTTGCATGCTTAGACAGAGTCGAACTGGGCAGGTGATCATGATGATCGTGTGTCTACGAATGCTTTTGTCATTTATCTCGGTGCAAATTCTATTTCATGGTACTCTCGAAAGCAAAAATCGATTGCTTATTCTTTGACAAAAGACGAGTATCGTTCCATTGCCTCAATTATGACTGAACTCACATAGATAAGATCACAGTTGACTGAAATTGGCATTGAGGTTCCCACGGTCCCACTGTCTACAGTGACAATATTGGTACCACTTATCTCTACGTCAATCATGTATTCCACTAAAGAACGAAACACATTGTTGTATATTATCACTTCATTCAGGAAAAAGTCCAATCTGAATAGGTGTGGGTATCCCATGTACATTCTGCTGATCAACTAGTTGATGGCATCACAAAACTATTATCTAGTGCACGTCTTGCTGCCATTCGATCCAAGATTGGAGTCCATTCGACCTTTTTCTTGCTAGGGATGTTAGTGATAATTGATAATATCACTTATTCAAATAATTGATAGGTCTAACAACTAAGATATCTTAAAGTGCTATGTATTTGCCCATTAAGCTCGATATGGTATGGGTTCTCTTTTTTTTCTTTATCTTTTGACTCATCTACCTTTTAAGGTGGCATTTCTCATCATGGTGGTCTTAACAATCGCTCAGGGAAGCTTCTCGATTATCGATTTTATGTGGTTTATTTTCTTTCTGTTTTTTTTTATTATTATTTTGTGCTCTTTTCATTTTTTTCAAAAGATCTCTTCTTTCTTTTTTCTGCTCTAGTCATATCATATATCATAAATAATTACAAACAGAGACAGATATCCGGTAAAGGGTAATTCATCATCAAAAAACTAGTCACAATGTCAACTACCTAGGCTCTTACTCCTAGAAACCTACTTTTAATTGTTGGGGTATGCGCAGCGGAAGGGCGCGGTGGAAGGCGAAAATGGTTTTTAAACATTTTAAAAAAATTTTGCCGAGCGAATTAATAAATATCAAATATTTATTAATTCACCCAAATAAGTTTAAATATATTATATATTAATATTTAATAACATAATATATTTCGAAACACGACGAATTATTTTACGAATATTTTTCGATAAATACTACGTGTAACGGGCAAACGGTCAAACCGGTTGACCAACAGCCGAGCCGGGGCAACCCGGTCACTCGGGCAGTGTTCGGTCAGCTCTTGGGCTTCCTGAACAGTGCCCAGTTCGCTGGGTTCACATCCGGCATTCGTTGAGCCCATTTCGACGTGAATTTCACCGTTTTCTCGCGTTTTCTCCCCGGAATAATTTCCGAAATTTATCCACCACCCAATACACATCCAAAATCATCCAAATAATATATTTTTACATGAAAAATATTATGTTTTAAGGTCCATAACCAGATCTGATCCAATTTCAATTTTCTCCATTTTTCATGCCAAAATTTTTTTATTCACAAAATTAATCCAATTAATTTACACCAAATTAAATCACCACAATACAAAGTTCCAAGAACAATTCTAGGCAACATTAGAGTGGTAACTGTTGGGTTCTCTAAGAACAATAACCAAGATCATCAAGCATAAAACATGTGAATATGCAAAGTAAAGTAGCGGAAAATACTCACTTTGATCGGCTAAGAGGATGTGTAGACAACAAAAATTTTGCCTCCATGGAAGTTGCTCTAAGCTCCTCTCTTTGATGTATGTTGAGCTTCCAAGCTTGTTGTTGAATTCCAAACTCATGGGAGTAGTTTCCCTATCACATTTGTATGATTCCTTTTAAGTGCTAACTTAGGAAAAATTGCTACAAAGTTTTCTTGTATTTCTTGTTCTCTCCTCGGCCAAGCAAAGAGAAAGAAGAAAATGTGGCAATGGGCGTGAATAGTGGAGAGAAGAAAGAGATGAATGACTTGTATATTATTTCAAAAATAATTACAAAATCAAATACCAAAAGTTGTAAATGGTTTATTCAAAAACCAAAAACAAAAAAGTGTTGAGAGCCAAAATTACAATTAATGCTCTCAACCACCTCCATCACCAAAAGTGACTTGTGTCACATCACTCAAAGTTGACATGACTTCCATCACTAAAGTGACTTGCGATGTGACTTGTGGGCCCCACTAAATTCAAAATCTGAGTGGGCCCGCAAACACATTCCGGGCTCGGGTTCGTTAATTCCGAATTAACAAATTTTCTATTGCGACGTAATTAAATCAAATTTAATTAAATAATTATGTCTAGTAAATTACTATCACGTCGATCGCGAATTAATTCTAAATTAATTCGTTCGCCCCGAATTAAAATCCAATTTTAATTTCGCGTCGAAATCTAATTTCATTTAATATATCGAATATATTATTTTATCGATTAATTAATTCCGAATAATCGTTCTCTCTCTTCTAATGAATTTTATCCCAGATAAATTCTCGCCGTAATTAATCCTAGATTAATTATGTTCGAGTCATCGTCATCGGTGATCAGCGGGAAGCGACCCATGAGATCTCTAGATATGTTGACAGTAAATCTGATTATCAGACTATCTGAATACGTGCGTACCCCGTACCACGTTTTTACCGATTTACAAGACATGGTTGGCTTCTAGCAAAGCACTGTGCCTACCAAGTCTCCCCAGAAATATTCTTTTAAGAAATATGTAATCTGTGTCAGGCGTAGTATACGTAGTATTGCGTATAGCGATCTAGTATCGAATGTCATATGTTAGGCCTGGGGCTGGAATTGTGTATGCCCCGTACGAATCATATATCGGATCTCTGGTAACTAGTCTCTATAATCGG
This sequence comes from Zanthoxylum bungeanum, assembly GCA_019454045.1. NCBI lineage: Eukaryota > Viridiplantae > Streptophyta > Magnoliopsida > Sapindales > Rutaceae > Zanthoxylum > Zanthoxylum bungeanum. The sequence continues at coordinate 28,441 of SKCR01039327.1, read as the reverse complement.
ATAATCATGACCTAGTCATATTATCTCGGTGACTGCAGTACTAAAGAGTATTAGTTCCGTATCCTACATGATCATCATCTCCATATGACTGAAGTGATACTTCCATCTTGACATCACACCCAATACACTACGATTCTCAATATACCCAGAAGAGGCGTACACAGAACCTGTTAAAGCCCCGGACGACCAAAACCAAAGATATTGATTGTCGCAAGTATTAGCGATGCAACTCTCAGGTTAAGACCAAATACACCTACCCTGATTCGGATTCCCATAGACACATAGTCCATACTACCAATGGGATTCCGATGGGTCTATCCAGAGCGAAGCTATTTCTGTACCATCGGTAGACAGAACCTCATATTACACTTGCATGAGTATCCAATACCCAATATATGAGAACTATGATGTTATGCTTCCATAACACGCACAAGTGTAATACTAGTCTATTCTACATTATCGATGTTTAATCTCGATAATACTACGACTATGGATATTTAAATTTTTAAACCTTAGTGGATTAATACTGTCTCATATCTTTTAATCTGTATTAATCATATGGACTTTTATCATTTATAGATCTCCCGGTAATCCAATTACAAATGATAAAAGAGCAATTTCCTTTGTCACAATACTTAATTTGTACAACAACACCATGTGTCTGTACAAATAGTGATGATATGGGTCCATAATTGTCCAACAGTAACATCACTCTAGAAATGGTAATTTTAATTATGAGATTAATTCTCTAATTAATCTAACTACCTATTCTTATTAAAGAAAATAATTAAGGTTTACTTAAACAATCAACACCAAATTTGATCCATATACATATCCAAGATACATATAATTTTTTAGACATGCAAAATATATTTCAAATACATATTTTTCATGCTTAGAACAAAAACTAAGAAATTGGAAATTGAGAACTTTTATTACCTTAATTTCCAAGCTTCCAATTTCTTTGATTTCTTCTTCTTTGGTGTTAATGGAATTGTTTGAAACCTTAATCTCTATTTTCTTTATTTTCTCAACACATGAGATGAGGCTAAGCTTCACAAAATGAAATAAGTTTCATTTATATAGCAAATGCAAGCCTTGGCCGAAAATTGTGGAAGCAATTTAGTCAAAAATTGCTTTTTATTTGGTCCAATTAATTTAACACAAGTTTCACCTTATCAAAATGTAATTATTTGATTTTGTTAATTATATTCCATGTGTTCAAAACACATAGATTAGCAAATCACAATTTGCCATTTAATAAGAATATTCTAAGATATTCTTATCTTAAATAATAAATCGATTAACTAATTAATTTATTTATTTATCTAATTAACAAAAGGTAAAATAAATACATGAGAAAATATTCCAAGAATATTCCTCCATTTTATTATTATTAATAATTAATTACCACTTAATCAATTAATAATAATATATTAAAACAAATGTCAAAATCTATAGGTTAATAATGTGTATATAATCTAAATTATGTATCGTATACAATACACATTATTTAAAACGTATGTGTATATTATGAATAATCTGAATTATCCATAATTAATTGTCCAAGTGCTCAACGAGTACACTTTATATTGTGGGACTCTCTAGGTTCAAGTTTATATGTCATGGAAACTATTTCTATGTTCGTAATTTGTCCACTCCCAAATTACAACGACCACAGATAATCAAATTGAACCATCCAAGTCGAAGGCATTGCAGATATAATCCTTCTGTCATAGGTTATCTGAATTATTCTGGAGATATAGATTAAACGTCAAATCTCCGCTATGAACAATTCATGTGTCGCGACATAATTATGATTCTTCAATAAATATTCGGAACTCGTTGCGAATTATACCTCGGCCAAGGATTTCAAAGAATCACAAATTGGACACTTAAATCTCGTACATGGGACTGACAAATCCTCCCTGGATACATCACAGGATATCGAGAGTATCAATCTATACCCAACGAACAGTCGGAGGTCTGATCTTAAAAGATCGTTGACGTGACTGTCATCAAAGCATGGAGGATATCTCACATATCCACAGTGGTATCTCAAGTCAAATGAGCTAATATGTTATTCGACTCGTAAATATTCCTATTGACGTTGGTGTACCATATATCAAAAATCTTTAAATGAGTCGTTCAGTATTTATCCAATAAATACATATGTGTTTATATGAGTCTCCAAAGACTCATGGTCTACTGAGATAAATCATTAGAACAATTCAAATATACAACACGTACCGGTCTCACGGGTTTACTAACTGACCAAGTATGTAAACCTTGACTAGGACAATTTAAGAATGAATTGTATTGTGACATTTCTCAGTAACAATTACGGCGCTTTTGCAATTATGTCACAACTATTCATTCTACGGTCATTTACGCCTTTACCATATATAAGATTATATTGATGAAATTACTTAATTTTATTTATAATAAAATAAAATATACATTGTATTTACAATAAATACAACAAAATTTGACGCGCCAAGCACCAACTCTAACATTTTCGCCCACTTACTCTAGTGCCAAATTTGACGGTATCTAATACCCATCACCTCTACATGTCTATCATATAGTCTCGGAGGCAAGGCCTTCGTAAGCAGGTCTTCTATGTTGTCATCTCCAGATATCTTGCATATGGCAACATCTCCTCGAGCGATGATTTCACGAATAATGTGGTACTTTCGTTCCACATGTTTCGATTTCAGATGCGCTCTGGGTTCTTTTGCTTGTGTAACGGCACCACTATTATCACAAAACAACGGAATCGAATCCTCGATGCTTGGGACAACTCCTAATTCGGTGATAAATTTTCTAATCCATACAACTTCTTTTGCAGCATCTGATGCCGCAATATACTCCTCCTCAGTGGTGGAATCAGCTGTTAATCCTTGTTTGGAACATTTCCAAGTGACTGTAGCATTATTAAGAGTAAATACAAAACCTGAAGTAAACTTTCTATCATCAGGATCTGACTGAAAGTCAGAATCTGTATATCCTCTTATCTATAAATCACATTCTCCATAAATAAGAACTTGTCCTCAGTACCTTTTAGATACTTTAGGATATGTTTAACGGCCACCACCCTAGTCGTTACCTGGATTTGACTGATATCTGCTAGTAACGCTTACTGCATGGCTAATATCAGGTCTCGTACATAACATGGCATACATAATGCTTCCTAAGCATGATGCATAAGGTTGACTAGACATTCTAGCCTTTTCATGTCTAAATATTAACAACTTTACATAATAATTCCTAAGCATGATGTGTCTTCCGTATGAGGACACATCTTCTTCGAAAGATGAATGCCATGTCGAAAAGGTATATTAGCAACTTTACAATTGCTAAAGTTGTACCTTTCTAGGATCTTATCTATGTATGAAGATTGGGATAACCCAATCAGCTTCATTTCTCTATCTCTATAGAGTTTTATACTAAGTATATAGAAAGCTTCACCCAAGTCTTTCATGGAGAAGTTTTTACAGAGGTATGCTTTAACACCCTGCATCATTCCAAGATCATTTCCAATGATCAGGATGTCATCAACATAAAGCACTAAGAACACGATCATACTCACACTAACCTTCTTATAAACAAAGGTTCTTCTTCGTTTTTGAGAAAACCAGAGAATCTGATTACATCATCAAAATGAAGATTCCAACTCCGTGAAGCTTGTTTCAGTCCATAAATAGACTTCCTAAGCTTACATACCATGCTAGAATTTTGGCTGGAGACAAAACCCTCCGGCTATTCCATATAGATTTCTTCATCAAGAAATCTATTAAGAAAAGCCATTTTGACATCCATTTGCCAAATATCATAATCATGGTAAGCATCGATAGCCAACAAAATCCTAATACTGTAGCATCGCTACTGGTGAAAATGTTTCATCATAGTCCACACATGTCCTTTGAGTGTAAACTTCAGCAACCATACAGGCTTTGAAGGTTTCAACCTTTCCATCAGGCCTGTGATTCCTTTTGTAAACCCATTTACAACCTACGGGAACAGTTCCCTCACGAAGCGGAACCAAGTCTCATACTTGATTCTGATGCATAGAGTCTATTTCAGAATTTATGGCTTCCTGCCATTTAGCGGAATCAATGTCTAATATTGCTTCTCTCTGGTATACGAATCAGTCTCCTCAACAAAGAGTACATCGAGACTCTTGTCTTATATCAAATACAAGCGCTCAGGAGGCCTCGATATCCTAGTAGACCTACGAAGAGTGAAACTAGAAGGTTCTACTTCTGTTTGAACTTGTGATTCCTCTATTGGTCTGTCATCTATAGGTTGGACTTCATCAGGTTCAACCGTTCTATGATTACTACCTTCTTCCAAGAATTCTTCTTCAAGAAATCTGGCAAAACGAGCTATGAACACATTTCGATGCTCAGGTTCATAGAATTGATATCCTTTGCAGTTCGAATGATATCCAACAAACCAAACTTTTCACCCTCGAGGTAAAATTTTATCATGTTGAGTCACTCTGACGTATGCAGGTTAGCCCCAAACCCTAATATAATTAAGGTTCGATTTCCTACCAACCCATATCTCATATGGAGTAGTGGGAACAGCTTTAGAAGGAAACCTATTCAACAGATGTGCATCAGTCAAGAGAGCATACCCCCCACAAAAAATAAGGCAGATCTGTAAAACTCAACATAGATCGGACCATATCCAATAAAGTCTGATTTCTCCTTTCAGATACTCCATTGTGATGTGGAGTACCCGGAAGAGTATATTGAGCGAGAATTCTATTCTCTTAAGATACCCGATGAATTCACTACCTATATATTCACCGCCTCGATCTGATTGAAGGCATTTGATGAATTTACCAGTTTGCTTTTCTACTTCGTTTCGAAATTCTTTGAATTTTTCAAAGGTTTTCGATTTATGTTTCATCAAATAAACATACATCATTCATATCATATATATACATAGAACGATTCTTAATATGTGCATGATATCCTTTTGTATCTAATACAAAGAGATAGATATATTAGTTACACAACCAGGCACAAAAACATAATCTGTCAAAATGATGCTGCCTTTGGATAGACGAATCTCGTATTCGCAAATGCCTGCTACAGATAAAGAATCTTCATTCCCAAAACGCAGCTGCATCTCGCCTGGATTTAACATCCTACTGACCTTCAGCCCCTGCAATGAATTGTAGATGTGAGTCGGACTAGTAGAATCTAAAACCCATCCAAAGCCAATGGCTTCACAAGCCAAATAGATATCAATGATAGGGAAAATAAACATACATGATGCGAAGGCTCTCTCCCGTCTGACGGAAGCTATGTAGTCTGGAAAATTGTGCCTCCAATGTCCAATCTTGCCACAGTGGTGCCATTTATCCTCAACGGCTTTTTTCTTCTTGGACTTGTCTGGCTTCTCAACCTTTCCTTTAAGAGGAACACCAGAGCCAGTCTTCTTTGCCTTTTTCTTCTTCTTCTTGTCTGATCTCATAGATTGAGAAGAAGAAGAACTAGACAAAGAGGACTTTGAGATGAGTGTCGGCACACCCTTCTTGATGTCCTCCTCTGTAGTCTGAAGCATCCTATGCAACTGACTGTAGGAACAGAAAATACCATGCATGTTGAAGTTCATAATGAAGTGGGAATACGCCGATGGGAGTGAGCCAAGAATCAAATTTCTGCCCAAAGACTCATTCAGCTGAAAGTCAAACTTTTGAAACTGCTCCATGAGATCCATCATGTGCAGGACATGTGGACTCACGGGCTTGCTATCAGCCAAACGAGCGCGGAACAATTCCACGGAGATTCTGTACACCATGATCTACTCCTGGTTTAGAAATAGCTCCCGAAGTTGAGTTATAATATTGTAGGAGTCAGTCATATCAACATATTGCCTCTTTAGATCAGGAGACATAGAACAAAGAATGAGTGACCTGATTCTCAGATCATCATCCTTCCACTTCTCAAATATCTCCCTCTCTTTAGGTAAAGACTCTGGTGCAATATCCAAAGGCACTGGATTATCCAGCACATAACCCAACTTCTCTGATCTCAATAATATCTTAAGATCTAATTCCCATTCACTAAAATTCTCAGGACCAGTCAATTTGTTCGCGTCCAGTACACGAGCAAACGGATTAGAGGAAGTTGTAGCTGCCATCATAAACTTTACAAAAGAAATTGGAGTTAGCAGATAAAAGTAATTTCATCAATATCACAAAACATCCAACATATCATGGATTTTTAATATAAGGATGTACTCCCACTATTTTACATAAATTGATAATCTCCAAACAAAATACAAGAATTCAATAATAAAATTAAATTCTATAGCAGGAAGTAGACCTCACAAATATATTTGAACACACAGCTTTGGCACATTGTGCCCAAATATATTTGAAAGTAGGTAACAATTACCAATCACATCCAATGTGACTCTTTAAATAGGTCATGAACCATTTCCGATCCTCACTGCTTTGACATCTATTGGATGGGGCGTATTCAAGGCAATACTCGTCAATATACATATCCAAGGTACTAATGCATCACCTCACTGCTTTGGCATCTATTGGTATACATGTTTGATCGAATTTGTTTCTTATCAAATAAGTTTTACCGGTATAAATAAATTTTCATTAACCATAGTCGCACTGTTGTGGCAGACACAACCACGGTATCAAGAAAAATATTTACATTTGTATTGACAAGACGAACCATTTAATGTACAATAAACTCACAAAATACAAAACCTTATTATGAGGATTTTACAAATATGGTCAAACAACCAAACTAATTGATCCAATCAATTAATTCTCAAGCATGTGTAAAATAAATTGAATTAAATATCAAATATTTAAGACATGAAAAAATTATTTTGGAAGTGGGATCAGACGCTCTGATGCCATTTTGTTGGGGTATGCGTAGAGGAAGGGCGCGGTGGAAGGTGAAAATGATTTTTAAATAATTTAAAATTTTTTCCGAGAGAATTAATAAATATCAAATATTTATTAATTCACCCAAATAAGTTTAAATATATTATATATTAACATTTAATAACATAATATATTTCGAAACAGGATGAATTATTTTACGAAAATATTTTTCGATAAATACTACGCATAACGAGCAAACGGTCAAACCGGTTGACCAACAGCCGAGCCGGGGTAACCCGATCACTCGGGCAGTGTTTGATCAGCCCTTGGGCTGCCCTAACAATTCTTAGTTCGTTGGGTTTCACAGCCAGCGTTTGTTGAGCCCGTTTCGACGCGAATTTCACTATTTTCTCGCGTTTTCGCCCCGGAACAATTTCCGAAATTTATCCACCACCCAATACACATCCAAAATCATACAAATAACATATTTTTACATGAAAAATATTCTGTTTTAAGGTCCATAACCTGATCTGATCCAGTTTCAATTTTCTCTATTTTTCGTGCCAAAATTCAATTTATTCACAAAATTATTCCAATTAATTTACACCAAATTAAATCACCACAATACAAAGTTCCAAGAAAAATTCTAGGCAATATTAGAGTGGTAACATCACTCTATAATGGCAATTTTAATTATGAGATTAATTCTCTAATTAATCTAACTACACATGTTTATTAAAGAAAATAATTAAGGTTTACTTAAACAATCAACACCAAATTTGATCTATATACATATCCAAGATACATATAATTTTTTAGACATGCAAAATATATATCAAATACATATTTTTCATGGTTAGAACAAAAACTAAGAAATTAGAATTGAGAACTTTTATTACCTTAATTTCCAAGCTTCTAATTTCTTTGATTTCTTCTCATTTGGTGTTAATTGAATTTTTTGAAACCTTAATCTCTATTTTCTTTATTTTCTCAACACATGAGATGAGGATAAACTTCACAAAATGAAACAAGTTTCATTTATATAGCAAATGCAAGCCTTGGCCGAAAATTATAGAAGCAATTTAGTCAAAAATTGCTTTTATTTGGCCCAATTAATTTGACACAAGTTTCACCTTATCAAAATGTAATTATTTGATTTTGTTAATTATATTCCATGTGTTCAAAACACATACATTAGCAAATCACAATTTTCTATTTAATAAGGATATTCTAAAATATTCTTATCTTAAATATATAAATCAATTAATTTATTTATTTATTTATCTATTTAACAAAAGGACAAATAAATACATGAGAAAATATTCCAAGAATATTCCTCCATTTTATTATTATTAATAATTAATTAACACTTAATCAATTAATAATAATAATAATAAAAACAAGTGTCAAAATTCTATAGGTTAATAATGTGTATCTAATCTAAATTATGTATCGTATACAAATACACATTATTTAAAACGCATGTGTATATTATGAATAATCTGAATTATCCATAATTAATTGTCCAAGTGCTCAACGAGTACACTTTATATTGTGGGACTCTCTAGGTTCAAGTTTATCTGTCATTGAAACTATTTCCATGTCTTTAAATTATCCACTCACAAATTACGACGACCACAGATAATCAAGTTGAACCATCCAAGTCGAAGTCATTGCATATATAATCCTTCTATCATAGGTATCCGAATTATTCTGGAGATATAGATTAAACGTCAAATCTCCACTATGAACAATTCATTTGTCGCAACATATTTATAATTCTTCAATAAATATTCGGAACTGGTTTATGAATTATACCTCTGCCAAGGATTTCAAAGAATCATAAATTGGACACCTAAATCTCGTACACGGGACTGACAGATCCTCTCTGGATACATCACAGGATATCGTGAGTATCAATCCATACCCAACGAACAGCCGGAGGTCTGATTTTAAAAGATCGTTGACGTGACTGTCATCAAAGCATGGATGATATCTCACATATTCACAATGGTATCTCAAGTCAAATGAGCTAATATGTTATTCGACTCGTAAAGATTCTTATTGACGTTGGTGTACCATCTATCAGGAATCTTTAAATGAGTTGTTCAATATATATCCAATAAATACCTATGTGTTTATAAGTGTCTCCCAAGACTCATGGTCTACTGTGATAAACCATTAGAATAATTCTAATATACAACATGTATCGGTCTCACGGGTTTACTAATTGACCAAGTATGTAAACCTTGACTATGAACAATTTAAGAATGAATTGTATTGTGATATTTCTCAGTAACAATTGTGGCGCTTTTGTAATTATGTCACAACTATTATTCTACGGTTATTTACGCCTTTACCATATATAAGATTATATTGATGAAAATTACTTAATTTTATTCATTATAAAATAAAATGTATATCTTATTTACAATAAATACAACAAAATTTGGCGCGCCGAGCACCAACTCCAACATTTTCTCTCAATTGCTCTAGTGCCAAATTTGATGGTATCTAATACATATCGCCTCTTCATGTCTATCATATAATCTCGGAGGCAAGGCCTTCGTAAGCGGGTCTTCTATGTTGTTATCTCCAGATATCTTGCATATGGAAACATCTTCTCGAGCAATGATTTCACGAATAATGTGGTACTTTCATTCCACATGTTTCGCTTTCTGATGCGCTCTGGATTCTTTTGCTTGTGCAACAGCACCACTATTATCACAAAACAACGGGATCGAATCCTCGATTCTTGGGACAACTCCCAATTCGGTGATAAATTTTCTAATTCATACAGCTTCCTTTGCAGCATCTGATGCCGCAATATATTCTGCCTCAGTGGTGGAATCAGCTGTTGATCCCTGTTTGGAACATTTCAAACTGACTTCAGCATTATTAAGGGTAAATACAAAACCTGAAGTAGACTTTCTATCATCAAGATCTGACTGAAAGTCAGAATCTGTATATCCTTTTATTTGTAAATCATCTTCTCCATAACATCTTCAGCCAGACGTAACCAACCAATCAGTCATGGTGGCTCTCTTAGAAGCTTAGCTATCTGAGATAGGATAGCTGCATGCACGCTCCTCTATTGTCCTTGGCATGGCAAGAATTGAATGTGTTGCTTTAGTGTTCTGTCTATGAACTGTCTCTCAAGGTCTATCAACAGTCCAGCAAATGACTTCATCCACGTGTCAATTCTCACAAAAAGTGTTGTCACAAACATACATATGAACCCATTCAATTTTCTTATCTACACTTTGTTAGTCTCTAAGACATGCCACAAGATCCTAAATGTGATTATATGTGTGAAATAACAAGAAAAGTGGCGGAATCACTTACATTGCTTTATGGAGAAATTTCTAAATTTCCTCTTTGGATGAAGCTCCAAGCTAGTTGTTATGTTGTTTGTTCCTTGGGTGGTTTCTCTATCACCTAATTAGACTCTTCCAAGTGCTAGCTTTGTAGAAATTTTGAAGCAAAATTTCACTTTCATTTAGAGAAGCAATCAGCAAAGGTAGAGAGAAAGAGAGAGTGTGTGAAAAAATTTTTGTTGTGTGTTAAATGCATCTAATAAATTAAGCCAACTACTTACATCAATATTTGACATTTGATGTAAGTCATGTGGTCCCACCACAATTTAAATTCAAAATTTGAGTTGGCTTCCTCAACACACAACTTGCTTGGGCCCACCAAAGTCAAAGATATTTTGTGTTCCCAAAATACAAAAAGACACACGCAAAGTCACAGGCAATTTTATCGGGTTCGTTTAATTTCGATTAAACGAATTTGCCGTCGCGCCATAATTAAATCCAATTTAATTAAATAATTATGCCTCGCAAAATTATTATAATAGCCGCTTTCGAATTAATTCTAAATTAATTTGTTCGCCCGAATTAAAATCCAATTTTAATTTCGTATTGAAATCTGATTTCAATTAATATATCTGATATATTATTTTTACCACAAATAAATAAATTAAATAGAAAAATTCAATTTAACAATTAAATTTATTTCATCATTAATTCTAAATTAATCGCGTTCTCTCTTTTATACGAAGTTAATCCCAGATTAATTCTTGTCGTAATTAATCCCAGATTAATTTTCTCTCTCATAATTAATCCCAGATTAATTCTATCTGAGTCAAATGCCATTGGTGAATCTTTGGGAAGCGACCCAAGAGATTTCTAGATATGTTGGCAGTAAATATGGTTATCGGACTATCCGAACACGTGCGTACCACGTACCATGTTCTCACCTATTTACAAGACATGGTTGGCTTCTAGCAAAGCACTGTGCCTACCTAATTCTCCAGAAATATTCATCGAGGAATATCATATGTATCAGGCGTAGTAATACTAATATATTGTGTAATGCGTAATAGGATCCAGTATCAGATGTCACATGTTAGGCCTAGGGCTGGCTCTGTGTCAGCCCCGTACGAAGCATATATCGGATCCCGAGTAACTAATCTCTGTAATTGGGAAGTCATGACCTAGTTATATTATCCCGATAGTTGCAGCTTTAAGAGTACTAGTTTCGTATCATGTGTGACCATCATCTCCATATGACTGAATGATACTCCCATCTTGACATCACATCCAATACACTACGACTCTCAGTAAACCCAATACAGGCGTACACAGAACCTGTTAAAGCTCCAGACGACCAATACTAAAGTAAACTGATTGTCGCAAGTAATAGCGACGTAAGTCTCAGGTTAAAGATCACATACATCTACCTTGATTCGGATTCCCATAGACACATAGTCATACTACCAATGGGATTCCGAGTGGGTCTATCCAGAGCGAACTGTTCCCGATCCAACAGCTAGCAGAACCTCTTATTACACTTGCATAAGTATCAAATACCTAAATATATGAGAACTATGTCGTTAAGCTTCCATAACGCGCACAAGTGTAATACTAGTCTATTCCGCATTATTAATATCTAGTCTCGATAATACTTCGACTATAGATATTTAATGATTAAACCGTTCGTGGATTAATATTGTCTCATATCTTATCAATCCGATTTAACCATATGGACTTTTATCATTAATATATATCCAAGTAATCTAATTACAATAATGATAAAATAGCAATTTCCTTTTGTTACATAGATAATTTGTACAAAAACACAATGTTTTTTACAAATAGTGATGATATGGGTCATAATTGTCCAACAATCTCCCACTTGGCCTATAGCCAATCACTCAAGTATCTAACACCTGAACTATATACATGTCGCTCAAACTTTTGCTGAGATATATCCTTCGTCAGCGGATCTGTAATGCTATCATCTGATACGATGTTCTCGATCTTCACATCACCACGATGTATGATCTCACGAATCAGATGAAATCGTTGAAGTATATGCTTGGATCGTTGATGAGACTGTGGTTCCTTAGCATGTACGATAGCCCCATTATTGTCATAATACAAAGGTACGGGCTCAGCTGCTAACGGAAATACTCCTAATCAAATTAGGAATTTACGGATCCAAACTGCTTCTTTTGCTGCCTCAGTTGCAGCAATATATTTCGCTTCTGTTGTTGAATCGGCAATAGTCTATTGCTTTGAAGATTTCCAGCTCACTGCTCCGTTGTTTAAACAAAATATGTACCCTGATTGCGACTTACAATCGTCTTTGTCGATTTGGAAACTTGCATCGGCGAACCCAGTCACCTCAAATTCTCCTTCCCCATAGACTAAGAAAGCATCTTTAGTTCGTCTAAGATACTTAAGGATGTTCTTTACAGCAGTCCAGTGACCATCACCTGGATCGGCCTGATAGCGACTGCACATGCTCAAAGTATATGAGACATCAAGTCGCGTACATATCATGGCGTACATGATCGATCAGACTGCTGAAGCATACGGGATCCGAATCATTGCATTTCTCTCATTTGAGTTTTAGGACACATATCATTCGATAGAGAGACGTCATGTGACACCAGAAGCAGCCCCCTCTTGGACTGATCCATGTTGAATCTCTCCAACACTTTGTCAATGTACGAGCTCTCGGAGAGTGCCAGCAGCTTTCTAGATCTATCCCGGTGGATCCTTATTCATAAAATAAAGGCTGTCTCTCTCCAGGTCTTTTATGGAGAATTTAATGAAAGCCAAGCTTTCACGGATTGTAGCATGGGAATATCATTTCCAAGAACCAATACATCATCAATGTATAGGATAATGAATGTCAGTGCGCTCCCACTAACCTTCTTATATACACAAGAATCATCTTCGTTTTGAATGAAACCATATTTTTTTATGATCTCATCAAAATGATGGTTCCAAGAACGCGATGCTTGCTTTAATCCATTAATGGATCGGTTTAACTTGAAAACCTTGTTTGCATGTCTTGGTACGACAAAACCATCAGGTTGTTGCATATAAACATCATTCAAAAGGTTTCCGTTAAGGAAAGTGGTTTTGACATCCATCTGTCATATTTCATAATCGAAATATGCAGCAATAGCAAGCATTATCCGAATGGATTTAATCATGGCAACGGGTGAAAAGGTTTCGTCGTAATCGACACCATGTCGTTGACGAAAACCTTTAGCTACAAGCCTAGCTTTGTACGTTTGTATGTTGCCTACATGTCTTTCTTCTTTTTATGAAGATCCATTTACAACCAATAGGCTTAATATTCTGGTAACATCAACTAGTGTCCAAACTTGGTTGGTATACATGGAATCCATTCGGACTTCATGGCTTATTGCCATAAAGCGGAGTCGATACCTTGTATCGCTTCCTCTCATACGTAGCTGGTTCATCTTCCTCAATAAGATTAATGTCTACATGAGGTGAGATCAGTAACTCAATACCTCTCAGGTTGTTTTCTTATTCTCTCCGACTTACGCGGTTCTTGTGTATCAGAAGATTGTGGAACAGTCTCATCCCTGATGGACTGTTTGTGTTCTGTGATAGGGTCGGTGCCAGGAATAGTATCACTCTGACTTACTTCCTCCCACACACCACTGCATTCATGAATTCCTTTTCTAGGAAACCGCATGAAGAGCAACAAATATTTTATTCTCTTGTGGGTTGTAGAAATAATATCCTTTCGTTTCCTTAGGATAACGTACAAATAGGAACTTATCCGATTTGGGTTCTAGTTTGGTACTATCCAAACGTTTAACATATGCCCAGCATCCCTAAATCTTCAGGAATAAGAAACCCGGTTTCTTTCCTGTCCATATCTCATATGGAGTCTGTTCAACAGACTTTGACGGAACCTTATTCAAAATAAGTATTGCACTATTTAATACGTATCCCCATAAGGAAATCGGTAGCTCTGTGTGACTCATCAATGACCTTACCATGTCCAACAAAGTTTGGTTTCTCCGTTCGGACACACGTTTCAATTGAGGTGTGCCGGGAGGAGTCCACTGTGAAAGAATATCATATTCTTTCAAGTAATCTTGAAACTCATTGCTTAAGTATTCTCCACCACGGTCCGACCGCAATGTTTTAATACTTTTGCCAGTCTGTTTTTCTACTTCGTGTCGAAACTCTTTGAATTTCTCAAAAGTTTCCGACTTGTTTTCATAAGATACATTTAACCATAACGCGATGCATCATCCGTAAAGGTTACAAAGTATTCATATCCACCTGTAGCTTGGCTAGACATGGGCCCGCATACGTCACTATGAACGAGGGCTAACAGCTCGGTGGCACGTACACATTTACCACTAAAAGGTGTTTTAGGCATTTTGCCTAACAAACAAGATTTGCACACATCATATGAATTAGGATCAAATCCGTCTAAGTATCCATTCTTCGAAAGTGTGGATATACGAGTTTTGTTAATGTGTCCCAGACGACAATGCCACAAATATTCTCATATGTTTTACTCAATTTGAGCTTTTTGTTTGTCATGCTATATGTTTGAGATTCGTTTACATTCAAAATATAAAGACCATTATTCACATCTGTTGTACATATTAAAATATCATTTTTATAAACAAACACCCCAGTGTTCCTGAATACAAAGGTATATCTGCATCGGGTTAAACTAGATACAGAGATAATATTCCTAGTCAAACTAAGTACAAAATAACAGTCGCCTAATATAAGTACATGCCCTGATGGCAGATTCAAAATATAGGTGCCAACAGTCAAAACAACGACTCCCGTCGATTTCCCCTGAAGCCAATCTCATGCTAATCTGCAGATCATGCACATCAGTACATATGTGAGTACCACATCCAATATCAAAAATCCAATTTTAAAAACTAGTAGTAGACATGTTTATTTCAATAACAAACATACATGAAGCCAGAGCATTGCCCGCATTCGCTTCCTTCAAGTCCGCCTTGAACTTACGGCATTCACGCTTACAGTGACCCCGTTTACCACAGTGTAGGCAGACGTCTTGAGATTTGTCATTTGTCTTCCCAGAAAACTGTGATGATTGAGCCTTGCCCTTATTCTTATTCTTCTTCTTCACACCCCCAGAAGTCTTCGGCCAAGCCTTGGCTTTCTTGGATGTCGAAGTAAGATGCGTCACGTGCTTCTTACCTTTCAGAAGCTCTGGCTCTGCCTCTTTCAGCATAGTCATTAACTCTCCAAGAGTTTTCTCTTGGTTCATCATATTATAGTTCATGATGAACCCACCCCAGTAGTCGGGCAGAGACTGTAAGATCAAATCAATGGAAGTCTCGGCCTCGAAGGTAATGCCCAGTTGACCCAGATGTTCGATGTCAGCAATCATCTACGACACATAGTGTTCGACAGATGTACCCTCTGACATACGAGAGCGAAAGAGCTTCTTCTGCAAATCATACTTCTGAGATCTAAGATTAGATCTATGAAGATCCTTCAACTTCAACATCATCGCATAAGGATCCAAGCCCTTGTTCTGACGAAACTGAAGAGTCATTGCAGGAAGCATAACGGATTGAGCAGTAAAGTTGTCATCACGGTGAGTCTTCCAAATCTCATGTTCTACTGGCCGCTCAAGTCCGGGCTCAGGCCCAAGGGGTCTCTCTATCACATAGAACAACTTCTCAGCTCCCAAGACTATCATGAGGTTCATCTCCCAGTCTTGAAAATTTACGCCGTTAAAGACATTCTCACCCATGATTATGTCCCTAACGCTTATCTTTCTAGCCATTTTGATTGATATAGTCCAACTATCCAATCAAATATTTCGGGTACACTCAAATGTAATGGTTACTACAGTCCAACTATATAACCAACTACAAATGGAGTAGTACAGTCTAACTGTTCAAAGAAAACAATAAATAAATAATATTAGTCCAACTAATATATATAATAACAAGAAATAATAATAATAGAGTGCGCATATTAGCGAGTATTAAACGAAATTGCAAATTTAATACTATCCTCCCACTAATTTTCGGCGAGCCTCTAACCCTCCGTTGAGTACTCGGGAAACCTAGTTTCCTAGTGGGCTAGGATCCCGTTAAATAATACACAACCTTGACTTTGGCCAACAAGTTGTATAAAATTTAACTAGGTAGATCTCTAAGATCAATTGGATCCCATCCAATTCCTAGATCCGGTAGGTGGACATCCAAGTCTGAAACATATATCTCATATATTTCCTAACATGTTTCCTCTGAATCAACTAAGCATTGGCTTTGGCTCAACAAGCTTAATGATTCCAGTTAAGCGCGACCCATTGACAGTGGGAAAGCTTTTTAATCCACGTCGATAAACAAGAGTGACCTTGACTTTGGCCAACAAGGCACAACTGCCTAAGACATGCGATATTAACAAAGCTTTCATGGTTCAAAGACATCCGCGATAGACAATGATCTTAACTTTGGCCAACAAATCAAAGCCAATCTTGGATCTTGATAGAGAACCACTCAATGGAAGGAACGCTTAATATTAAATGCGAGGGCGTTTTCGTAAATTGGCAACCAACTTATTATCTTTGATTAATCTCATCATACACCCATAAACATGCATTCTAAAAGCACAATAAGGCGCGATAAATATAATAATGATATGCGGATGGATATTCATAAATATTTTATTCCCAGAACAAATCTCTCTCTTTTCTTTTCCTCTCTCCCGCTAGCACTTTACATTCTTCTATTTACCCAATTACATAACACTATAAGAAACCACATTTACATTGAGGGGAATTGGTGAGAAGAGAAATACAATGAGAATAAGTGGTGATAGGCTGGACACGCGGGTCCAATTTCAAATAAATATATATTTACAACAATTTCCAAAATTGCCCACACCCATCTAATATCCATCTGATATACATTATTCAAACAAATACATCCAAGCATTCACAAATAGCATGTTGTCAATCAATGTAATCCAATTAATTAATTCTTCAATTAATGACCATCCAATGTTCATACAACGATTTGATTTGCGTGAGTCCAACTCGTTTAAGAATAAATACTCAAAGTAAGTATTCTTGAATTATATCGAACTACAATATTAAATCCAATTTAAATTGTATTCAATACTAATTCAAGTTTAATTCCAAATTAAACAATTACACTTATTCTATTATAATAATTCCTTTTTAGACTTGGATTCCAAATCCAATCCAAATGGTCTCAAAGGCTCATTTAGCATCCAATGCCAATTCTATTAGGTCCAATGGGCTTTAATTAATTCTTTAGGCATGGACTTTTGGCCATTATGGATCAAGCCCATAATGCCTTGGGCCATTTAGGAATCACCCTATGCCATAAATTAATTGTCGCCCATTAGGCCCAATTATATTATAAAAGGCCCAAAAGTCATATTTTGGACTTTTATGGAAATAGTTTAGGCCCAATTGGATCCAACCCAATTGTCCACAACCAAACTTTGCCCAACTAAGCCCATTAATCCAAATATAACCAAATTAGCCCATTTAATATTTTAGGACTAATTTACATTAATACAATATTCAAAATATACATTAATCCATTTTAAGTGTAATTAACATAACTAATCAATTAATCTAACATTTCCAAAATATTAATTAATCTAATTAATCATGATTATCATTCCAATTCATGTCCAACACAAATTGAAGCAAAATCAAGTCTCCAACAAGCATGCTAACTCATGGCAATGACAAGAAATTAATATCCAATTTGATTCCAATCCAATTAAATCAACATTCAACATATATATCATGCCATTAACACATCCAAGTTTCAAAATTTAAAAATCACCATGAGTTACACTAGGGTAAGTTTCGGCCAACTTAGGGAAATTAGGGAAATTTGATCCAATCAATTTTTCAACAATCCAACAATGCACAACTCCAAGTTATCATCATCTAACATCAACCAACAACTCAATTTTGAATTTTCATGCTCCAACCAAAAATCGTAATTAAAGTTTATGAACCCTAGTTTTCAAAATCATATTTAGCAAGGCTCATGATACCATTGTTAGTCTCTAAGACATGCAACAAGATCCTAAATGTGATTATATGTGTGAAATAACAAGAAAAGTGGCGGAATCACTTACATTATTTTATGGAGAAATTTCCTCTTTGGATGAAGCTCCAAGCTTGTTGTTATGTTGTTTGTTCCTTGGGTGAGTTTCCCTATCACCTAATTAGACTCCTTCAAGTGATAGCTTTGTAGAAATTTTGAAAAAAAATTCCACTTCCATGGAGAGAAGCAATCGACAATGGTAGAGAGAAAGAAAGAGTGTGTGAAAAATTGGTTGTTGTGTGTTAAATGCATCTAATAAATTAAGCCAACTACTTACATCAATATTTGACATTTGATGTAAGTCATGTGGTCCCACCATATTTTAAATTCAATATTTGAGTTGGCTTCCCCAACACACAACTTGACTTGGGCCCACCAAAGTCAAAGATATTTTGTGTTCCCCAAACACAAAAAGACACACGTAAAGTCACGAGCAATTTTATCGGGTTCGTTTAATTCCGATTAAACGAATTTGTCGTCGCGCCATAATTAAATCTAATTTAATTAAATAATTATGTCTCGCAAAATTATTATGATAGCCGCTTTCGAATTAATTCTAAATTAATTTGTTCGCCCGAATTAAAATCCAATTTAATTTCGTATTGAAATCTGATTTCAATTAATATATCTGATATATTATTTTAGCCACAAATAAATTAATTAAATAGAAAAATTCAATTAACTATTAAATTTATTTTATCAATTAATTCTAAATTAATCGCGTTCTCTTTCAATACGAAGTTAATCCCAAATTAATTATTGCCGCAGTTAATCCAAGATTAATTTTCTCTCTCATAATTAATCCCAAATTAATTCTATCTGAGTCAAATGTCATTGGTGAATTTTTGGGAAGTGACCCAAGAGATTTCTGGATATGTTAACAGTAAATACGGTTATCGGACTATCCGAACACGTGCGTACCCCGTACCATGTTCTCACCTATTTATAAGACATGGTTGGCTTCTAGCAAGCACCGTGCCTACCCAATTCTCCAGAAATATTCATCGAGGAATATCATCTGTATTAGTCGTAGTAATACTAATATATTGTGTAATGCGTAATACGATCCAGTATCGGATGTCACATGCTAGGCCTGGGGTTGGCTCTATGTCTGCCCCGTACGAAGCATATATCGATCCCGAGTAACTAATCTCTGTAATCGGGAAGTCATGACCTAGTCATACTATCCCGATAGCTACAGCTTTAAGAGTACTAGTTTTGTATCATGTGTGACCATCATCTTCATATGACTGAAGTGATACTCTCATATTGACATCACATCCAATACACTACGATTCTCAGTAAACCCAATACAGGCGTACACAGAACCTGTTAAAGCTCCAGACGACCAATACTAAGGTAAACAAAATTGTCGCAAGTAATAGCGACATAAGTCTCAGGTTAAATATCACATACACCTACCCTGATTCGGATTCCCATAGACACATAGTCATACTACCAATGGGATTCCGAGTGGGTCTATCCAAAGCGAACTGTTCTCGGTCTAATGGCTAACAGAACCTCTTATTACACTTGCATAAGTATCCAATACCTAAATATATGAGAACTATACTGTTAAGCTTCCATAACGCGCACAAGTGTAATACTAGTCTATTTCGCATTATTAATGTCCAGTCTCGATAATACTTCGACTATGGATATTTAATGATTAAACCGTTCGTGGATTAATACTGTCTCATATCTTATCAATCTGATTTAACCATATGGACTTTTATCATTAATATATATCCAAGTAATCTAATTAAAATAATGATAAATAGCAATTTCATTTTGTCACATAGATAATTTGTACAAAAACATAATGTTCTTTACCAATAGTGATGTTATGGGTCATAATTGTCTAACACACTTAGTTTCTTTAGTGGGCTCTCCTCAGGGCTATCATTCGGGTGACCCATGTGAACCATTTTTGGACCTGCACCTCCAATAATACCTATCATGTGGCATTCTTCATCATCTTGTGGGCATGTCATGGCTTTGAAGACATGAGAGGTCACCTCTTGATCTTGCACTCTCATGGTAAGCTCATCTTTCTGCACCTCAATCAGTGTTTTGTCTGTTACTAAGAAATGTCTTCCAATGATGATGGGAACTTCTTTGTCTTCCTCCATATCTGAAACTATGAAGTCCGCTGAGAATAGTAACTTGTTCACTTTTGCCAACACGACCTCTATTTTCCCTCGAGGGTAGATGATGAATCAATCTACTAACTGCAACGTGACTGTAGTTGGTCTCACCTCTCCCAAACCCAATTTATTGTAAATAGACAGCGATATGAGGTTAATACTTGCACCCAAATCACATAGAGCCTTATTAAAATAGTGGTTCCCTCTGGTACATGTATGGTAAAGCTATCAGAATCCTTCAACTTAGGTGGCAGCTTCTTCTGTAGGATGGCATTGTATTCCTCTATTAGGGAAACAGTTTCACATTCGGTCAATTTCTTTTTCTTTGACAAAATGTTCTTCAAAAACTTCACATAGATGTGCATTTGCTCTAGTGCATCGACGAAGGGAATGTTGATATGCAGTTTCTTGAAGATCTCTAAGAACCTTTAGAACTATTTATCTAGCTTATGTTGTTGAAACCGTTGAGGCAATGGAGGAGGTGGATAATATATAGGACTTGATGAGGCCCAGGATGTAGCCGCCCAGGATGCAGCCAATGATGGACGGACCACCACAGTGCAAGTCCTAGAGGGTCCAATCACGAGGTCTCGAGCTAAGAAGATCTAGGCAGCTACGCATGGATTTATACAGAAGATTGTATCTGACTATTCCCGCACTTCTACTTCATTGAGTATGGGCTTGAAGCTGGACGAACCCAAGATGGTGAATCTTATTCAGGTCGTGGAGCAACGAGTTACTTAGGCCTATTTTATTATAGTTATTTGACAATTGTTATTAATTTATTTAGGGCTTGACATTTGTTTTATTTCGGCTCTTTATTTATGTTTGAGTGTTTCTTTTCTTTAGATTATTATTTTATGTTTGGGAATTAGGTTAAGCGTGCAAGGGTTTGCACATGCGGATAGCTTAGCTTAGTTTTAGGATACGCGTCTGTTGTGTGTGTGGGTAGTTTCATTTTTTTATCCTTTTGGGTTAGGGTTTTGGTTGGAGCCTCCTTAAAAAAGGCAAACTTTTTGGTTATGTTCAACAACTCTCTTCAATAAAATTTTATATCAATTATCGTGAGCATTGAGAAACCCTCAATTTGTTCTCACTGGTTTTGGCTTATCAAAGGTCTGCTAACCCTTTGTGGCGCCCCTATTAGCACTCTAAGTTTCTTTTGCTTGTTCTTCAGAGGTTTAGAGTTTCTTTTATCCGAACTATCTTGGCTCTCTTGAGAACGATTTCAGTCTTGTGTGGGTTTGTCTGGCTCTGCTCCAAGCAGGTTCTCATCAGAACTTATCTCTTTGTTATTTCATTTATCTCTCCTCTTTTCTTTGGCTGGATTTGTCTCATTCTCTATAGGCTGTCGTACTCCAATGTCATTGCCAATGACAGTCCCGCTCTTCAGTGTGATAGCCTTACAAGGCTCACTATTTTGCCCCCTTAGATTAAGTTCTATATCACTCGGGACGACACCTAATGGTCTGTAGTTCTACCCACTTGCCAATTGCCTCAATTGAATTTCTAGTGTCTTCAAATATGCAGCTTAGCTCTATACTAATGCTTCTAATCTAGTGTTGTTCTTGGCATTTTCCACGCTCTGCTCTTTGAGAAGCTTGTTTTGGTTCACCATTTGCATCAATATCTCTTCAATTGGTGGCTTGCTCTCCTAAATGGCCTATTCGCTCTGCTGCAAGACATGTGATATATCATGTGATCCTGCCCCTTGGTTATTTTTCTATCCAAAATTGGGGTGATCTTTCCATCCAGGATTGTAGCTGTTGGAGTAGGGGTTGTGGCCTGGCCTGTTGAAGTTGTTACATAGTCACAGACTCGCTATATTGAGCGTATGTCTCCCTATTTTGTCCTCTCATGTATCCTTCATTTGTGGCATCTACATTGTTCATAGCCTGCATACTCAGAACTTCTAGGAATTTACGGATTTGATCGAGCTTGGCACCCACAGTTATATTGAGCCAAACCTCTTAGAAGTCTACTACTCATTGGGGTATACTCTTCTTTGTTGGCCACAATGAATTGTTGTTAATCATTTCTTCTAGTAAATCCCAAACTTGGTTTCCTTTTTTTTCCATTAGTGCCCCTCCAGCGACTACATCCACTATGGACTTCATCATCCTACTAAGCCCATTACAGAAGGTTTGTACTTGCAGCCATTTGACAATCTCATGATGGGGGAACTTCCGTAGCTGCTCCTTGTACCTTTATCATACTTCATAGAGGGATTCAGAGTCATATTGCACAAAGGATGTGATGTCATTTCTCAACTTCATTGTCCTAGTTAGGGGAAAGTATTTTGTAAGGAATTTGATGGCGAGATCTGCCCAAGTTGTTATGGAAAATACTGGTAGCAAGTAGAGCCAGCCTTTAGCTCTATATCTTAAGGAGTATGGAAAACTCACAACCGCATTGCTTCAGCTACCTCTCGGTTGTAATTGAATGTGTCGCAAACTTACAAGAAACTGCTGATATGGGTGTTTGGATCTTCAGTTGCACCACCCTCAAACTGCATCGATTGCTGAATCATCTGAATGTATATTTTGATGTCACACATTTTGTTGGTAGGGGTGGCAGGATGATACAGGATATGAAGCTGTCAACCACCGAAATTATTTTATCCCGAATGGGAATTAGTGGTGTCACTTCTAAGGGTTCAGGTTCCTAATTGTTCATGTTGAGAAATGTCTTTTGGTCCTCTCGCATAACCATTCTCAACTGACGGAAAATTCTCTCAATTTCTGGGTCAAGCGGAAGGAGTTCATAGTTTCGACTTCGTCTCATATAATCGCTCAAGAACATGAAATAGCACTAAAATAATAAAAAAAAATAAAAATGATTAGATAACAAGTAAAATACTTAATCCTAAAATTAATGATGAAGGTTAGAATAAGTCTCTGACAACGGCGTCAAAAACTTAATCGCAATTTTCACATGTTACGCAAGTGCACATATCACTCAAGTAGTATAAAAGTATACATCATTCGAGGACTTATTACCTAGTTCATTAATTATTAAGACCAACTACCTACAAATGTCTAATTGATATTTAAATATAAAGTTGAATTGAATTTAAAATAATACTAAAGAAAATAAAGATAACTATGAAAATTCCAAAGATAATCAATAAGAATAAGACATCCAGGGTTGTGAATCCACCCAGTGTTATTCTAAAGATGAAATGGTTTTCCTATACTCGTGTAATAAATTGACTTATTAACATGAAATACTAAGATATCCACAAACCTTTATTGATAGTCATGTGCAAATATTCAGAGTAAATTAATTAACTATATTTTTATGTCAACTAATTATGCCAAATTCATTAAGATCAGGTTCCAATTATGGCTACACACGTTCTACATGTATATTTCTATCCTGTAAAGAAATCCATAAGAAGAGATCGTATGCTATTGAATCTAAGGCTAAACCCGAAATTCATTTGTCAAGTTCAATTAAGTTTACCAAATCAATCTTATTGGTGATTAAGCAACAAGAAGCATTAAGCATGAGATTCAATAAAAAAAAAATCCAAAGTATCACACAAGATATAAAAAAAAAAAAATCAATTTATACACTCAAAATATCAAGTTTCATCAAAACCCCATATTTAGGGTTTAGTTACTACACATGCTCAAAAACTTCAAATAAATAATCAATGATAAGCAAAACATCAAGGAAGTAAAAGAAAGAAGAAACTCTATCGAGATCGCAGTCATTTGCTTCTTGTTATTGAGCTTTTATGTTGTGCTCGTTTGATGTACTTTGTCTTCTCTCAAAAATCTCTTTGAAGGCTTCAAAATATGTTCTCTAACTCCCCCTAGGTTTTGGGACGAACTTGTACTTATATAGGAGGTCCTAATGGTGTTTCCTCTACAAAAATTGAGTTCTGGGTGAACAGGGACCGCTTCTTGTGTCGCGACGAGCGAAACGTGCATCGCAACTCTACTATCAGTGATCAGCGCTTCATGACACGCAAGAGGCAGCGTCGCGATGTGCCAGACAAATTGCTATATGTCTGAGTTTACTTCATATGAGCGTCTCGACGCGCGCTCAAGCGTTGGGACGTGTGTTTTGACTCTGAATTTGGCGTAATTTACTTCATATTATACTGTTTTTATCCCTTGTTGATTCTATTGAGTCTCGATATTATTTTAACCTATAAAATAAACCCGAAACACATCAAAGCACTCATAAAACTTGAGAAACACACACAAAATTTTAAGCTAGAGGGGTAGAAACTTTATATATATTGGCCGCTCATCACACAATTACATTAGAACTTGAATCCAATATTCTATGTGTGTTTTTTAATTTTCAGGATAGCCAACAAATATGACATTTAAAGCTCTAGGTCCCAATTTCACCCTTTTAGGATCTAGAACTCTATAAAAAGCAAGACAGCCCCAAACTCTAAGATAACTTAGGTTTGGCTTTCTTTTCTTCCATAATTCATATGGAGAAATTTTAAATTCCTAGAATGAATTCAATTATGCATATGACAAGTAGTGAGTAAAGATTCCCTCCACAAACTAGTACGTAACTTGGCATTTATTAGCATAGAATTAAGCATGTCAACAAGTGTTCTATTTTTTCTTTCTACCAAATCATTTTGTTGAGGTATATATGGGGCAACAATTTGGTGTATAATTTCATTTTCTTCAGAAAAAAGAAAAAAAAATCCATGGGAAAATACTCACCACTTCTATCACTCCTTAGAATATTAATTTTTTTCTCTTTTGATTTATACTTCCTAAACATTTAAAAGGCTTGATCCTTATGTTTCATTAAATAAACATAAGTATACTTTGAATAGTCATCAATAAATGTTATAAAATATCTAATTCCACCTTTAATTAAGATGTCAGTCAATTCACATATATTAGAATATACAAGTTCTAATAAATCCGAATTTCTTTCAACTTTTGGAAAATTATTATTATCATTTTTGCATATATTTAAATTTTGTACGTTCTTTTATCTTCATATTTATAGGAAATTAATTCATGTTTAGCCATATACTTTAATGATCTAAAACTGACATGTGTCAAAAGATCATGTCATAAAGATAATAATAAATCAGTCATGTAAACAGAAATATTATATTTATTATTATTAAAATTTGAAAATTCCATCACATAAGTTACCCTTCCCCCACAAACTGTCCATTTTTTGACAAATTAATTTATCAGACTCTAAAACAGCCTTAAACCATCCTTATAAAGCAATGTTACTGATACAAGATTTTTTCTTATATCTAGTATTTGTAAGACATTAAGAAACAACAGTTTCTTTCCAGAAGTGAAATTCAGTTCAACACTTCATTTTCCTACCACCTTTGCAGCATAAAAGTTTCTCATTAGAACTTCTTGCCCATCTTCTGCAACTTAATAGTCTTTGAATTGACTTTTATTATTTGAAACATGAATAGTTGCACCAGAATCATACCATCAGTCAGTAGATATGGAACTTGCATATGAAGTTCAATAACCATTCCAATTAGAAAATCTGAAACCATTGCAGCTAATTCAGATTCATGTTCCATAATATTTGTATTATTGGAATTATAGACATTATTATTATCTCCTTGTTTTTGTCTTTATATGGACGATATGTTGATAATTGATAGTAATCATGAGATAATTCTATCTACTAAGTAAACATTAACCAGTAAATTTGATATGAAATATTTAGGAGTGGCTGATGTAATTCTAGGAATTAAAATAACTTGAACATCATAAGGATATATATTATCTCAAGCTCGTTCCGTTGAGAAAATAAATGAGAAATATAATAAAGACGATCTTAGCATTTCTAGAACTTATGTAGATCTAACTCTTAAGTTGTCAAAGAATATTGGATCTAGCATATCTCAACTAAAGTATTCGAGAATCATTAAAAGTCTGATGTATCTCACCAATTGCACATGATCAGATATCGCTGAAGCCATAAATAGACTAAGTAGATATACAAGTAATCTATGACATAATCACTTGAAGGCCATAATAAGGGTGCTAAGGTATCTAAGAAAAACTTCAAAATATGATCTATACTACACCAAATATCCAACTGTCCTAGAATGATATAGTGATACAGACTGGATATCTAACACCGCGGATTCAAAATCCATGAGTGGATTTATTTTCATGCTGGTGGTGCAACTGTATCTTGAAAATCCTCAAGGCAAACATGTATTGCTTAATTTATTATAGAATCTGAGTTCATAGCATTAGAAAAATTGGAGAAGAAGCAGAGTGACTTCGAAACTTTCTGGAGGATATTTCAAACTGGCCAAAACCGGTGTCAGCTATAAACATACATTGTGATAGCTAATCGGCTATTTTGGAGAGCCAAAATACAATGTATAATGATAAATCTTGTGACATAAGTTGAAAATATAATACCATAAGACAATTGCATTCTAGCGATATAATCTCAATAGATTATATCAAATCAAAAGAAAACCTAACAGATCCATTTACTAAAGGGTTACCTTGAAAGAAAATTTAGAAGTCATCAAGGGGAATGGTTTGAAGCTTATAAATTAAGAATTGTCATTATAGAAACTTAACTTAACTAGAGATCCCAAGATCTGGGTTCAAAAGAGAATTGAAACTTTGTACAATTCAAAACAAGTATTATAGAGTTTAATTCTCTTTTCCATTCCTACAATGACGTAGAGTGTTGTCTATCAAGGTTAAGATAAGTTAAAGCTTTTAATGATCACCTTATTAGTTTAAGAGTTCAAATATGGGTAAAGATAAAATACCTTATGTAGTATATTTCCCATTTAAGTGTGAAGTGAGGTCACTTCCGTGTGAATTTTAAAGGTTGAATACTTTGAGAGCACTTAAGAATCCAAGAATTGTTCAGGGCTAAAACGAACACAACTGTAAGAACCAAAATTGGTCGAGAAGAAGCTATGTGATAATCAGTCTAGATTTACATAAACAACAATACAGCTCAGGATTATGGCACTAGGTTGTCAAGTAAATCGAATGGTTATTTATTAGGGAAGGTTCAAGGCCAAAAGCTACCTATCTCGATACAGTGACTTTCCAAAGACACTCTCTCAAGTGTCTTTATATCCATATTGAATATTTTTCAATTTTGAAAATTGTGGGAAATTGTTAGAATTTTCAAAATAGAAATATTTTTTTAATTTGTGTCTTTTAGAAGTGAAAGGTTATATTGAAAGACATATCCTTTTAATTTGTACATTTTATGAAAGACACAAGTGAAATGGTATATTGAAATGATATAATAATTTAGAATATTATAATCATAAATGTAAATGTGTCTAACAAATTACAAAGTTGCCCCTCTTTGTAATATTTCACTCATGTATATTAGAAAAATATATTTTAAAAGTATAGTACAAGTAATAATATAAAAATTACACTTAAAAATATAAAAAATAAAAACAAAAATAAAATAAATTCTAATTTATGTCCAAAGACTCTTCCTAACGCACTTGGTGATATACCCAATACTTCGTACCATAATTAGTTTCGTACGATAAATGTTCACACCACCTCCTTTCAAAATAAATAAAAAATATGCATAAAAATATATAAGATTTATTAAACAAATAGACTATCAAAAAAATATAAATATAAAAAGTATTTAAGATAAAAAAAATAAAAGAATTAAATCATAAAGTAAAATGTAATAATTTGGAAAAATAATTAAGGGGAAAATTAAAAAATAAAGTATTAAAAAAATACTTAAGGGGAAAAAATAAAAAATACAAGTATTTTAAAAATAAATAAAGGGGGAGAGATAATGGGGTATTATGAGGAAGAAAATTGAAAAGAGAGAATAAATTGGGTAAATAAGTAATTTTAAATAAATTAAAAAAGAATTCTATTATATATAAGTAGTGTTAAATAAATTAAAAAAGAGTCAAAAAAATTAAATGAATAAATGAATACAAATAAATAACAATAAATAAGAAATTTGTAATATTTATTAAACAAA